>CM061135.1:86370592-86627671 GCA_030789695.1 Scilla litardierei | reverse complement strand
GCGTTATACTCCCCTAAATCTATCCGAAACCTCCTAAGCTTTAAAGATATCCGTTTAAACGGGTATCACTTAGAGACGGTCGAGGAAAATGAAAGGGAATACTTGCTTGTAACGTCTCTTACAAATGGTTCAAAAACCATTGGGGAACGTCTCAAGGGACTCCCCTCGGGACTCTACCAAACAAGTATTCAAACTCCAGAAACATTAATGGCGGAGCACCTGCAGTGCCCCCAAACACCAGAATTCCAACTCTGGCATAGTAGACTGGGACACCCTGGATCTGTTATGATATACCGCATCATAAAAAGCTCAAGAGGTACAGATTTGAAGAACCTGAAGATTCTTCAAAAAGGTAAATTCCCATGTCCACCCTGTTACAAGGGTAAACTAATTACGAGACCCTCTCCACTGAAAGTGGACATGGAGTCCCCAAGCTTTCTGGAAAGAATCCACGGAGACATTTGTGGGCCTATACACCCATCAACTGGTCCGTTCAAGTATTTTATGGTCCTGATAGACGCATCTACTAAGTGGTCACATGTGGGTCTACTGTCCACCCGTAACCTAGCACAGTCTAAGCTTTTAGCTCAGATAATTAGGTTGCGGGCCTACTTTCCCGACTACCAGATAAAGAAACTTCGTCTGGACAATGCGAGGGAGTTTACATCATAGGTCTTCCTAGACTATTGCCAAGCACAGGGCATTGAAGTCGAACATCCTGTAGCGCATGTTCACACCCAAAACGGGTTAGCAGAATCTCTAATTAAGAGACTGCAATGGATTGCTCGTCCATTATTACTTCAGTCCCAGCTGCCAGTGAATGCATGGGGCCATGAAATTTTGCATGCTGCATCTTTAATAAAATTAAGACCTTCTGGAGGTCAGTCATCTTTGTAAGGATCCTGTCTATGGAGAAAATACTAGAAGGTGGGTTGAATAGTGTTTAAGCAATTTAAAACGATAGTTACACCAAATTAAAATGCTAACCAACAATATAGTGCGGAATTAGAATTAAACCCAAATAAGAAACAAATGCAAACACAATTATGTTTCTAGGGTTCGGATTACCCAAGTCACTCCCGACTTGTTCCCGGTAATCCTACGTCCCTTCCACCCGGATACCTCCGGATACTCAAGTTATAACCCTAACTTGAGGTTTCCTTAAAACCCACTTGTAGCAACCCTACAAGTGAAATCGAATACAATCGATGTCCTTGACTCCCACAACTTGGGAGCAAGCAAACCGCTCTCACAGCCTGAGACCAAATTCAATTTACGAAAGTAATGAAATCTGAAAGCAACACTTACAATTACATATGCCTTGAAGTAGAACTTGAAGGAGAAGTGTGATGTGTGTTGTAGACTCTCTTGGAAGAGAGGAGAAAGCCCTTTCTCTTGACTACACCAAATACCCAGAGGATCACTCTTTGGTTCTAGGTTGGAGAGCAAGTGATCAAAGATTTGGAATTCTTAGGGCTTTGGATTTGAGAGCTTTAAACTTTAGAATCAAAGCTCAGAATGAAAAACTAGGAAGAATTGGTAACCTCTCAATGGAACAGTAGAAGCCCCATTTATAGGTTTCTCAAAACAGTTTAGGCAAAAACCCTTTTGGAATCCGTGAGAAAATTCTCAACGGATAGAAACTGACCCCGCAACAGTCGATTGTTGAAGAAACCACAGTCGACTGATGCACAGTCAGCATGGTGATCACTCCTTATTTTACACTTTTTTTCCCGCATGTTTGCATGCCATTTAGATCGCTCAAATCATGTTTTTCACGATATATCGACGATATTGCGATGCTTTTAACGATTTGTTGTTTTTGTCGTATTTCAGGTGATTTGGAGCGATTTGGAGTGATCTCGAGATACGACTACTCCAGAGTGTCACCGACGACCTCCCCGAGGGGTATTTTGCTATTGGAGAGGAGCGGAAGAAGAAAGAACGTCGCAGGAGCGACGAGGAGGCAAAAAAAAGCTGAAATGGCATTTTTGGTGTCTCACTCGGCCGAGTGAAGGAGTCACTCGGCCGACCAGCGAGACACCGCTCGGCCGACCAGATCGGACATGCATCATATGTGCACTCGGCCGAGCGTCGGAAGCCACATCGGCCGAGTGACGAGACCCCGTCCGCCCGAGTGGCACTCAGACGAAGCCCATCAAAAATCTCCAACTTACTGTTTTTCGTCTGCCTGAGCTTCAGAAGACCCACTCGGCCGAGTGGAAAATGCCGACCGCCCGAGTGTGTAGAAGCCATCGGCCGAGTGACGACAACTCACTCGGCCGAGCCGCCCCTGAAGTGAAGACCCCCGAAGACCCAGACTTACTGGAAATTTTCAGGGTTTGTCACTCGACCAAGCGACTTTTGTCACTCGGCCGAGTGTGACGCGCTGCCTGTAGCGAAAATTGCGGTTTTCAGGCTGCGCAGGGGCATTTTGGTCACAGTTTTTTAGACGATTTTGGGGGGTATTTAACCCCTGTTTTTACCCTAGGTTTGAGAGCTTTTCTCTTGACTTTTTGCAACTTTTTAGATTAACTTTTTAGCTTTAGATTATTGTGATTGGAGAGGAGAGAAAAGTTGATTTTTGTTGGATTCATTGAGGAACTCTATTGGTTTGCATCTCTCTCCTTTAAAAATACTATTTTTATTGCTTATTTGAATATTGTGATGAATTCTCTTGTTAATTCCATTGATTATTTTTGTATTTGTGTTATGAATTGTGAGTAGTCCTTACGTCGTGGGGCGTGGGGATGAACCCTACGAGCCCAATTTCTGATTTATGATGATTTGGTAGAAATATTGCTAGAATTGCTATTAGGGTTAGTTTGGGATCGATTTAACACGGATAGCTAGGTGTTCATATCGATTGGGATTTGCAAGAGATTGGATCCCAATTCGATAGGAAACCCTAGAAATCCGAATTGGGTTGAAATCGAATTTCCGTAGTATCGGTTTGCAAGAGATTGGACCGATACTAGGGTTCTCGGTTGCAATTCCGTGCCGATACCCGTTTGCAAGAGATTGGACGGGTAGGAACTATCCCAACCTAGGTCGCGGCCCGAGTTTGCACGAGAGTGGGCTCGGGGCGCGATTGTACGATGATGTTGATCCTAATGCTAGCTTGACTAGGCTAGGGTTTGCAAGAGATTGGACCCGAACCTAGGTTAGCTATAGACCGGCAACAGCGCGAGAGCGTGAGCTAGGTTTTACATTCAGTTGCAACTAGTTCATCCGAGATTCTACCCTAGCAATGTTGATACCAATGAATCACATTGACGAGATACGGTGAGTAGCGGGGATTCCCCATTCCCTAGGCGTCTTTATTTGATTTGATATCTTCGTACTTTGTCTGACGATTGTGACAGGATCGCCAAAGGCAAATTCCCTCTTTTCCGTTCTTAATAGCCAGGTTGTTCGGAGCAAGCACTTTCATTCGTCCTCCCTGTGTTCGATAACCCGCTCGCCGCTACACCGTGCGCTTGCGGTAAAACTACACGGTCGCACTTTTGGGTTACATTCCGGAGCGATCAAGTTTTTGGCGCCGTTGCCGGGGAGGCGATTGTGTTTGATCTTACCACCCTAGCTATTTCTTTCTTTTTGTTTTATTTCATTATTTTTTATCTAACCCTTCCATTGTGCTAATCACTTCTTTGAAACTTTGTTTTCCTGTGCATGAACACGAGATCAACGGCGGACCCTGCAGCTATATTATTCGATCCCGAGATTGAGCGTACTGCGCGGAGAATCAGAGCGGAGAGGAGACAAGATCCGGAAGGGAGGTTTATGACCAACCCGGAAACTGCGGAACAATTGGCGGCAAGAATGGCGAGGATCATTTCTATTCGCGATAGGCTTCGGCCGAAGACCTCTTCGACGACCTCGTCCATTACCGTGCCGGAGTTGGCTGCCGACAAGAATTTTGAGCTGAAGACCGGACTAGTGGTTTTGATGCAGCAGGATCCATTTCATGGGAACGCCCATGAAAATCCTCACTATCACATCCAGCTATTTTTGTCGAAGTGCGCCACATTTCAGATGCCGGGCGTCACCCTAGATGCCATCAGACTACGCCTCTTCCCATTCACATTAAAGGACAAAGCTCTTTATTGGTTGAGGACGCAAGCTAACGGAGTCTTTACCTCATGGGACGAGTTGGCGAGTGCGTTCATTGACAAGTTCTATCCGCCCTCCAAGACGGTAAAGATTCGGAGTGCTCTTATGTCCTTCAAGCAAGGACCTCAAGAGACGCTCTATGAGGCTTGGGAGCGTTTCAGAGATCTGTAGCATCAATGCCCACACCATAGCATTGAAGATTGGGAGCTAGTTCATAGCTTCTACAATGGTCTCCAACCGGGGACCAAGCAAATTATTGATGCCGCGGCAAATGGTGCCATCCTATCAAAGACTCCCGACAAAGTTACGGCCATAATTGAGGAGATGGCCTCAAACAATCAACAATGGGGCGATGAGCGAGGACACTCTACGTCCTCCTTGAAGCCATCTAGCATCTATGAAGCAAAGGCCGTAGCGGAGCTGACAAGCAAGTTTGATTCTCTCCACAAGGTAGTGGACAGATTGGAGAAGTTTATCACGGAGCCCCAAGGAACCCCTTCCACATCCACACCAACGAATCAAATGTGTGATTGGCAAGACCAATCTCAAGCTATGTATTTGGGAGGAGAGCAAGGAGAGGGATCCTTGGAGCAAATTCAATATGTCGCGGGGAACCAAGGATATTGGGCCAATCCGACCACAAGAAACCATCCCGGTTTCTCTTATGCCAACAATGAAGGAGCTTTGAACCCGTCGCAACAACCACCTCAACAAGCTCGACCACCACCACCACAACAACAACATTATCCACCGAGGGGGCCTCCACAACAAAATTTCCAACCGCAGCAACAAGTTCCACCCTATAGGCCACCCGGATACAATCAAGGGTGGAGAAATCAAAACCCTCCACAAGCTCAACAACGATCTGACTTCGAAGCTAGAGTGGAGGAGTTTATGGTCGAGCAAAAGAAGGTCAATGCTTCCTTGAAGGCGGGCCAAGACTCCCTTACAACCGTTGTAGCCCAAATCTCGGAGCAATTGGTGTTGCTCAATCGAAATACTCAACAATTGCCGACTCAAACCGAGCAAAACCCACGGGGCAACACCGGCCACATCAATGCCATGGTTGCCGTTACAACTAGAGGCGGGAAGGATACCACCACTGCCATGATTCCTACCGAGGAGCCCGTGGAGGAGAATATAGAGCCAATTGAGTCGGTAGTTGAAGTTGAGAGGGAGAAAGAGCCGCAAGAAAAGGAGAAATCTAGAGCGGAGCAATTGCTTGAAGAGAGGCGCTTTATGCCACCGGTCCCATTCCCTCAGAGGCTTGCTAGAGCAAAGATGGAGAAGCAACTAGCGAAGTTTCTCGAATATTTGAGAGGGGTAAGCCTCAATATTCCCTTTCTTGATGCTATCGTTGAGATCCCGACATACGCAAAATTTTTAAAGGATTTGATTTCGGGGAGAAAGAGGAAGGAGAAAATTATGCTCGCCAAGGAGGGCTCTTGGTTCACCAAGAGAGAGAAGGAGCCGGCTAAATTCAAAGACACGGGGAGTTTTCGAATTCCTTGCACCTTGGGCGGCGTCCCTCTACAAAAGGTGTTGGTGGATTTAGGGGCTAGTGTTAGCCTCATGCCTCTCTCTATGTTCCAAAGGCTAAATACCGGCACGAAATTGAAGCCCATTGACATGCGGATACAACTAGCCGATGGACGGATCACAAGGCCGGTAGAGATTGCGGAGGACATCTCGCTACAAGTCCCGGGGGGCATATGCTTGCATGCGACTTTGTGATTATGGATGTTAAGGAGGAGGGAGATACGTCGTTGATACTTGGACGACCGTTCCTCGCCACCGCCGGTGTCATTGTCGACGTGCGAGAAGGTACCCTAACATTGAACGTCGGCAACATCGAGGTGGAGCTTCATATTCCTAAGGCAATGAAACACATGCCTTACCACGAGGAGCTGGACTATATGGACCTCCTTGACGAGGTAATTGAGGAAGCGATCCCCCATTCAATCGGCGCTCTATTCAAGGAAGATTTCGAGGAAGGGCCGGATTTGGACCAAGACGAGAAGATAAATGATTCCCCCGACTTCTCTGCTGAAATTGATGAAGGCGACGCTGATGTCGCAAGGATTCGAGAGCTCTGCAAGCTCTCAAAATTAAAGTCTCCAAAGAAGCTCCGCCGATACGGAAATCGGTGTCACCGATGAAGCCGAGGACCGGAGCAAGTGCTAGCTTGGGGGAGCCACCCCCCAACACTATTCGAGACGAGAGACCATCGAGGGAGAACACGTCGTCGCAACTTCCGAATCCAAGCGTTCTCCCCGGAAAATTTGACGGGTGCATCTCATATGCACCAAACATCCCGCGTTAATTGAAAATTATAGGGGGTCGAGCTCACGACCTTAAACGAGCGCTTGTCGGGAGGCAACCCGACGGTTATAGCTTTATTTTTACTTTTCTTTTATTTTTGTTTTAAAAATTTTTAGTGTTTTGAGTCGTTCGCCCAAAAATTTCGTGATAACGGGTCCTATTTTTCCTGACAGGAGAGGAGAACGTGGTATCCATCATTTGGAGGATGAACAAGGCAACGAGGAGCGCTCCAGGAAGGCGCTCGATGCTTAGGAGGAAGATGAAATCGACTGGAGGAAGAAAAACAGAGTTTAGAGCCCAAACGAAGACAAACAGCAGAAAACAGGGTTCACTCGGCCGAGTATACTAGTCACTCGGCCGAGCACACAAGTTCGTCCGGCCGAGCCGCTCACGAACGAGGGAAGTCTGCTGTACCCAACTCTCTGTTTCCTTTCTTGATTTCAGTATAACTGCTACTCGGTCGAGTATATATATTCACTCGGCCGAGTAAAACTGATACGCTCCTAGGGCGAGTCTTGCCGAGTAGCTTGAGCCACTCGGCCGAATGGACTTACTCCACTCGGCCGAGGGTGGCAAGGCCACTCGACCGAGTCATTAGCGGGGGGAAATTTCCCAATTTTTTCCGTTGAGTTCACTCGGCCGAGCGACTTAGTCACTCGGCCGAGTCGTAACTTTTTCTATAAAAAGGGGCACGGGGGGCGCGTTTTTCGAAACGATCAAAAATCCCAAAAAACGCGCCCGATCGACTTCCCTCGCCCGCTGTACTCCCACCACTCGCCCGATCGCTCGTCCGCCGCCGCCGCTCGGCCGTCCACCGCCGGCCGAGCCTCCGCCGCGCCTCGCCCGAGTCGGCGGCGGTGGCCACGCCTCCGGCCACCTCCGGTAACGCCGATTTTCGCCTATTACTCCTCTTTTGTGTAATTTTCGACGATCCATGTGTTTAACGAACCCCAAACCCAAATTAATTTCAATTTCTATCTATTATACCCCTAATGCCCCATACGTTTTGAATATTGCTCGTTGATATCTCTGTTTCATGCGCAGGTTATATTTGGGAGCTTAGGGGAGCCCAGGGGAGCTTCCAGAGACTGTTTTGGGCTACGTGGAGGCGTCGTCTCCGCACGCATCCATAGCTTTGCTCTCGCGGCGTGTCGTGGTATATTCTTTCCTTTATTTTACGTACGCCGCATTTTCATTGGTTTTGGTGAGCGCTCGGGGCCCATATGCCGCCCCGGACACGGCCGAGGTCAAGGAGAGCTTCCGCCAAGCGGAAGCGGTCGGATGATGCCGGCCCCTCCCACGAGGTGGAGGACTCTCCTCCACCTTCTCCACCACACCCAGTTCCCCCAGCACAGCCTGCAGGCCCCGCACACCCCGCACAGCCTGCAGAGCCTGCACAGCCCGCACAGCCACCACCTCCGGCTCCACTTGTCGGGCCGCTGGGGATTACGTTCCGGAACGATGCACACCGCGTCGCTTTCGAGCGTATCTCCCAGCGCTCGATCGTACCCTCCAGGTTCGCACACCTTGCAGACCTTGGACTCTTGGGGGTACTCGAGGGGATGCTCACGTTGTACGACAACGTGGGCTGGTGAGATTTCTTCCAGGTGTCGGCGGACACGTTTATCCATCTGACACTTGAGGTGCTTAGTTCGATCGCCCGGACCGACGAGGGATGCTCGTTTCGGTTCATGGACCGGGAGTGCCAGGTCACTCTCGGTATGATGAGAGCCTTCTTCTCGTGGCCCGATGTCCCCGGGGCCGACCGTGGTTACGCCCCCACTCACATCCCCCCACCTTCCTTCGATGTCGGTGCCTTCTGGGCCCAGATTACGGGTCTTCACGCTGTCTTTGACCCTAGTAGGGCCAAGGCCTCAGCCATCGTCCACCCTTGCCTCCGTATAGCTCAGCGCCTTATGGCGACGACCTTTTTGGCGAGATATGAGCTGGGTACGATGTCCACGCCGGAGCTTTATATGCTCTACGCGATGACACGCCCCAGAGCTCTATCTAGGGAGGGCGATGAGTTGGTCCCCGCCGTCGTGATTGATGTCGCGGCCTGGTTTTTGGACCGCATCATCGTATCGGTGGGCGCTCGCTCACTGATATGCTGCGGCGGCCTGATCACCTTGCTCGCCCTAATGACCGGTGAGGACTTTCCTGACGACCTGCGACGAGCACCAGGCCCCACTTCACTGTCCATAGATGTTATGGCCCGGATGAAGATGCTTCGTCCGCACAGTGAGCGACACTGGGTCTGGCTGCACGGCCCCTACGATGCCGATTACATGATTCTTCCGAGCCCAGCTCGGACTCAGATTGCACTGGCCCAGGTGGACTGGCTCCCGGCGATGGATCTTCTGATCCCTGCCGCTTACGTGCTCGAGGCCGAGGAGGCCGAGCAGGCCCACGCTGCCCACGCTGCACCCGCAGACCCCGTTGCACCTGCTGAGCCCGATGCACCCGTTGACTACATGGCCCCTCAGCCTATCCCTGATATTTCTGCTGCTCCCGACACCTCTGTCCACACTTCTGTCGCTGCCGGGAGTACCCTCGCTGAGCCCACCTCGACTACCTCCACGCCCACCACTGCTGGCCCTCTGTCTGTCGAGCCCGATTTCTCTGCCCTACCCGAGCGCCCGCCGACTATAGTTGAGTGCGGAGAGCCCTCTGTCTCCACCACTGCTATATTTTCTGAGAGTGTCATGGCGTATGTCCACACGTCTGTGTCACCGACCTCTCTGGCCGCCTCGTTGCCACTTTTGTACTCCTCTTTCGTTGCTGCTGCCTCCACTTCTCACCAGCCGGTGCCCCGGCCTCACACTGAGGCCAGGCCCACACTTGCGAGCGCAGCACCTTTTGTCCACCTACCTGCTGAGCCCATCACCTACGCCACCCAAGTACGCCAGCCCCGCCCTACACAGCACAGACCGGTGCGTCCCTCTGCACCACCTCCCCCCGACACTGTACTTCAGAGCATTCGTGCTCTCGAGGGGGCGGTGAGTGGCCTCAGAGGCGAGCGTCGGAAGCCACATCGGCCGAGTGACGAGTCCCCGTCCGCCCGAGTGGCACTCAGATGAAGCCCATCAAAAATCGCCAACTTACTGTTTTTCGTCTGCCTGAGCTTCAGAAGACCCACTCGGCCGAGTGGAAAATGCCGACCGCCCGAGTGTGTAGAAGCCATCGGCCGAGTGACGACAACTCACTCGGCCGAGCCGCCCCCGAAGTGAAGACCCCCGAAGACCCAGACTTACTGGAAATTTTCAGGGTTTGTCACTCGGCCGAGCGACTTTTGTCACTCGGCCGAGTGCGACGCGCTGCCTGTAGCGAAAATTGCGGTTTTCAGGCTGCGCAGGGGCATTTTGGTCACAGTTTTTTGGACGATTTTGGGGGGTATTTAACCCCTGTTTTTACCCTAGGTTTGAGAGCTTTTCTCTTGACTTTTTGCAGCTTTTTAGATTAACTTTTTAGCTTTAGATTATTGTGATTGGAGAGGAGAGAAAAGTTGATTTTTGTTGGATTCATTGAGGAACTCTATTGGTTTGCATCTCTCTCCTTTAAAAATACTATTTTTATTGCTTATTTGAATATTGTGATGAATTCTCTTGTTAATTCCATTGATTATTTTTGTATTTGTGCTATGAATTGTGAGTAGTCCTTACGTCGTGGGGCGTGGGGATGAACCATACGAGCCCAATTTCTGATTTGTGATGATTTGGTAGAAATATTGCTAGAATTGCTATTAGGGTTAGTTTGGGATCGATTTAACACGGATAGCTAGGTGTTCATATCGATTGGGATTTGTAAGAGATTGGATCCCAATTCGATAGGAAACCCTAGAAATCCGAATTGGGTTGAAATCGAATTTCCGTAGTATCGGTTTGCAAGAGATTGGACCGATACTAGGGTTCTCGGTTGCAATTCCGTGCCGATACCCGTTTGCAAGAGATTGGACGGGTAGGAACTATCCCAACCTAGGTCGCGGCCTGAGTTTGCACGAGAGTGGGCTCGGGGCGTGATTGAACGATGATGTTGATCCTAATGCTAGCTTGCCTAGGCTAGGGTTTGCAAGAGATTGGACCTGAACCTAGGTTAGCTATAGACCGGCAACAGCGCGAGAGCGTGAGCTAGGTTTTACATTCAGTTGCAACTAGTTCATCCGAGATTCTACCCTAGCAATGTTGATACCAATGAATCACATTGACGAGATACGGTGAGTAGCGGGCATTCCCCATTCCCTAGGCGTCTTTATTTGATTTGATATCTTCGTACTTTGTCTGACGATTGTGACAGGATCGCCAAAGGAAAATTCCCTCTTTTCCGTTCTTAATAGCCAGGTTGTTCGGAGCAAGCACTTTCATTCGTCCTCCCTGTGTTTGATAACCCGCTCGCCGCTACACCGTGCGCTTGCAGTAAAACTACACGGTCGCACTTTTGGGTTACATTTCGGAGCGATCACATGGGTAGGTAAGAATTCATAATGGTAACTTACCACGTGGACAGTCGACTGATGAAGCAAAGACAGTCGACTGTTAAACCAACAGGCGACTGTAATTACTTCTACAGGCGAATGGCCGAAAGAATGGTAAGTTGAAGAAATCTGGAAATCTTGTAAGATAACAGGACAGACGACTGATGAGGATAATACAGTCGACTGTTAATCAGAACAGGCGACTGTAAATCCTTATACAGACGACTGTCAAATACTCTGAGAATTTCCAGAGAGCTGAGTCAATAAATTGGCTCACAGACAGACGACTGTTGCATCATACACAGTCGACTGATCCCAGAGACAGTCGACTGTATATTCAACATTAGTCGACTGGCCGTAAAAGTTAGATCAACAAAGTTTGGTCAGAAGGTAAGACAGGTGACTGATTTACAAAACACAGTCGACTGTCACTAGGACAGGCACCTGTGAATCGTTCATCAATGACCTGTGCGAAATAAACAGAAAGGCCCAAAACTAGATTGCAAAAGTTTGTGCATAACAGGCGACTGTAAAACAAAACACAGTCGACTGTTTTTGAGACAGTCGACTGTAAAATGTTCAGCAGTCGACTGTTATAAACAATCCAAGCACAATCACTAAGGAAATGGATTGGGGTCTAAGGACAATTGATCTTATGATGTCCTAAGACTGAATAGAAGATGTGTGTGAGTGCTCCATCAAAGTTCTACTACTAAGCTACATACTAGAAGAGATAAAAGAAATTTACATTCACAAAATCTCTCTTCTATCATTCGCATGAGCTTGAAGTCTTTATGGAGCTTCAATCAACATCTACGATCATCCAATCCATTTCATTTGCCTTCAATGATCTTTGTGAGTCATCCATTGCTAGAAGATCTTCATAAATAGCTTAGGCAATGGATTAACTGCAAAATATGGGATTAGTCACAAGTATTTATATTTGCTCATCATTGACACCAAGTAGGGAGAAGTCCAATTCTCAACATTCTCCCCCTTTTGATGATGACAAACAAACATAAACAAGATAAATAATTGTGCGTAATGAAAACTTACTCCCCCTACATATATGCCAATCAAGTTAGTCAACAAATAATAGGGCATCTACATATCAATTGAAGCAAATGAGTAAGATATGCAAGAATTTAATTCAAGAAATCTAGGAATTAAAAACCTTATTCATTGTAATCTTACTCCCCCTGAATCTAAAGCAACTTCAATCTTAGATTCAAAGTGTTAGAACATACTTAGCACATTCATTATGAATCTTGTATGTTTATTTCTCTCCCCCTATGGCATTATCCAAAAAGGTGGGAGTAAATAACAATAACAATAATCGTGCTAAATACTAACTAACAACCATCAAAGGAGTATAAAGATATAGAGAATCAAAAACTCATAAAAACACATCATATATGTATGTGAATAGAGGAATTAAAGTCCAATATCAACATTTTAGATATAAGAAACAGAAAATAATTTCAAAACTGCATCACATCAGAGATAGCATGAAATATCCAATATCAAATCCACATTGTCTCAACAAAGCATCAGAAAAGAATAAATCATTCAAGGAGACAATGAGGCAACCATCATACAGATAAGAATCAATTATACATGGTGTGACACATGAGATTCAACAGCAGCATCATATATACATATATATATATCAAAAGATGAGTACATGGCATAAGGACATCAACATGTCCAATAAAAAATACATACATCATGATCCCAAAAGAAAATACATCATTATACCATCATACATCATCATATACATATAACAAAGTAAACATCATCATACAGATGAATCACTCAACCCAAACATCAACAGACCACAAACAAAATCTAGGCCTTCGGGTGAGTGAACAAAAAACAACTGCAGCAGCCTCAGTCAATTGAATGATAGAGGGGTCCGACGGGCGACCAGAAGATCGGAATATGATCCGTACAGAGTGACATGTAGGAAAAGCAGGATTCTTCCTCTTAGAAGATGAAGCACGAACAGCAGAAGATTCCACACGATCATGAACAGGAGTCTGGGCAACAGGGGTCGGAACAACAGAAGAAATAGGCACAAAGCCTGGAGGTGGAGGAACACGAACAGGGGCAGTGTCCTCAGATTTCACAAACAGAGCCTGAAGCTCGGCAGGGATGGAAAATCCATGAAGCAAAAATGATTTGTACTGAAACTCCAACAGAAGGTTGAGCTTCTCGTCCAAAGAAGTGGAAAGTTTCTCTAGAGCGATGACACGATCACTCAGCCGACCAAGAAGAAAATCCTCGAGGGGAACGGAGGGTGGAGAACGAGGAGGATGATCAGCTGGCTGAGAAGTGTGTTCAGCAGTATTCTCATAGGGGATGTGGTCACCGACAGCGATATGAAGAAATTCTCCAGAAGATGGAGGCGAGGTCGGAACCGGATCAGCGGGTTGAGCAGAAGGAGTCGGATCATCGAGGAAATCGAAGGATCCTTTAGGAAACAAATGACTGAAAGGATCTATGAACTTACTCGAACGATCTATTAGGGAAAGTAATCAAAAATCGAACGATAGACTCGAAAAAGAAAGACAAACCAAGTCGAGGAGACACGAAGAAGCAACGACAAAAAGATCGACGTGCAAGGAGGAGGAGATCGACGGCAATGGGTGAAGAAACGATCGGGAAGACGAAGCGGTTCAATCGGAGGAGAGAGAAACAACGAGGGGAAATGAACCGTCTCGAAGAATATGTGAAAGAGGAAATGAATCTGGGCCGTTGGATCAAAGAATCGACGGCTCAGATCAAAGGAGTGAACCGTCACAAACAGGAGACAGTCGACTGATGAACGAAACTCAGTCGACTGGATGAAGTGATAAGAATAAATCTCAGGAAAACAGACAGTCGACTGTTGGTTAACATACAGTCGCATGTCTGAGAGACAGTCGACTGAACTTAACACAGCAGTCGACTGACCGAGAATCAATAAACTTCATCAAAAATACAGAGAGCTCTGTAGAAAAGTTGACATAGAGAACAGTCGCCTGATGACTAAAATGCAGTCACTTGTTAAAATAACAGTCGACTGGCAAACAGTCAACAGTCGGCTGTGCGAAAGATACAAATTCTCAGACAGAGGAGATAGAGTAGGGCAGTCGACTGTCGAAGGAAAGACAGTCGTCTGTCCTGGTCCAAAAATTCACAGTGAGATAAAAATCCAGAGAATAAGAACACTCACCCTAGGACCTATACTCTAATCACAAACTCATCATAAAAACAATGTAATATGATAAATCAATTATAACATACATCTCCCAAAACAATCTCAAAGAAATCATGAAATCACATACGTCTCAATGGCCTTTCTTAAACACATATATAGCAAATATCAAAAGAAGAAAGACAATATGATGACATGTGCTCAAAAAGTTTTATAACATGAATGTTGAGCATCTAGATTTCAGATTCACCCATAATTCCTAATTCTTCATGCAACCTCACAAATGAATCTTCTTTAATAGGTTTTGTGAAGATGTCGACAATTTGTTTTTGGGTTTTAATGTACTCTAAGATGATGTCCTTCTTAGCTACATGATCATTTATAAAATGATGTCTCACGTCTATGTATTTGGTACGGAAGTGGTGTACCAGATTCTTGAAAAGACATATGGCACTCTGGTTATCAACCATGATCGGGCAAGTATCACAGTTGACACCATAGTCCATAAGAGTGTGTCTCATCCAAAGAACTTGTGCACATACAAGACCCGCGGAAATATATTCCACTTCAGTCGTAGACAATGACACCGAATTCTATTTCTTAGAAAACCAAGAAATAAGGAAATTTCCTAGAAAATGGCAAGTGCCACTAGTACTTTTCCTGTCGGATTTGCATCCGACAAAGTCGGCATCACTATATGCGATTAACTCATATGTGCTAGATTTAGGGTAAACTAACCCATAATCTAGAGACTGATTGAGATAACGAAATATTTGTTTAACCGCAATCAAGTGTGATTCCTTAGGTCTAGCTTGATATCTAGCACATAGGCATACGGAAAACATGATATCGGGCCTGCTAGCGGTTAAGTAAATTAAGCTTCCGATCATACCTCGATATAGATGAACGTCTACATCTTTTCTGCTTTCATCCTTGTGTAGATGGGTAGTAGTACTCATGTGAGTCCTTTTGCTTGAAGACGATTCTATCCCGAATCGCTTGATAAGCTCCCCTGTGTACTTTGTCTGATGTATGAAGGTGCCATTCTCCATTTGTCAAATTTGCAGTCCAAGGAAATAAGTGAGCTCTCCCATGTGGCTCATCTCAAATTCATCCTTCATAGACTTAGAAAATTCTTCCTCTTGCCGATAGCCTGAGCTACTAACATTGCTTTGTTCCTTGTGATCACCTCGTTCTCATCCGTCTTGTTCTTGAAGATCCATTTGGTTCCAATGACTTGGTGACCACTTGGAAGAGGAACGAGTTCCCAAACTTCATTTCTCTCGAATTGCATTAGTTCTTCTTCCATTGCCACTATCCGAGAGCTATCCTCACATGCTTCTTGGATGTTCTTTGGCGCAATGGTAGAAACAAATGCGCAATGAGAGAATTCTTCAATTCTTGACCTCGTTCGAACACCCACACCAATATCTCCAATAATTTGGTTATGGGGATGATTGCGAACGGTTAGATAAGCTTTGGGTATTCCTGCATCACTATGAACATCTTCAATAATTTCGTTAGTAGGGTTAGTATCAATAATCGAATCATTAATCTTAACACTACTAAGAGGATCACACAAAACATCTACACTATCATCATCAACACGAGAAAAATCAAAATCTTCATTAAATGATACGTGTAGTGATTCCCCAATCGTTGAAGAAGTTTTGTTGTATATCCGGTAGGCTTTACTACATGTGGAATATCTAACAAAAATTTCTTCATCGGATCTTGGCTCAAATTTATCTAGATTACTGAAAGTGTTCTTGATAAAACATTTTGAACCAAAAACATGAAAATATTTTACTTGAGGCTTCTTGTCATAAAACAATTCAAAACAAGTTTTGTTCGTTCGGGGTCTCACTAGGATTCTATTGAGCACATAACATGTCGTGTGCACCGCCTCTCCCCAAAATTGTAGTCATAGATGACTATCATGGAGCATAGTGCGTGCACACTCAATAAGAGTCCTATTATTTCTTTCTACAACACCATTTTGTGGTGGAGCACGAGGAAAGGAAAAGTTATGAGTTATCCCGGAGTCATCACAAAACTTAGCAAAAGACTCATTCTCAAATTCTTCTCCATGATCATTACGAATAGTGATAATGGTGGATCCTAAAAGATTCTGAATCTTCTTTGCAAATTTGGTAAACTCTTCATGAGCTTCATTCTTATTAGTTAAGAATGAAACCCAAGTAAATCTAGAAAAGTCGTCAACGACAACTAATCCATAATGAGCATTACCTAAACAAGCGGTTTTAGTTGGCCCAAACAAATCTAAATGAAGAAGTTCTAGGGGCCTCTTAGAAGTAATCCCTTCTTTAAGCTTAAAGGAAGATTTACTAAGTTTACCTCTTTGACAAGAATCACAAAAGTTTTTCTTATTAAAAGTGATTTTAGGAAAACCTTTGACTAGATCATACTTAGCTAACTTATATAAGTGCTTAAAGTGAACGACCAAAACGGCGATGTCATAATAGTTGTTAACTTGTGTTAGCAACTAAGCAATGTTCTATGGTTTTAGGCAAGCTCAAATAATAAATATTTTTACGCCTAATACCGGAAAATAAAACATTTGAATCACAATCAACAATTGTACACAATCCTTTCCCAAAGTTAACCTTGTAACCTTTGTCACAAAGTTGACTAATGGAAATGAGATTTTGATACAAACCACTAACTAGAAAAACATTAGTAATTAAGGGTTTTGAAGGATTACCAACGATACCTACTCCAATGATGGTTCCCTTTTGATTACCTCCAAAAGTGACCGTTGCACCATCCTTGATGCTAACCACTTCGGAGAGCAAAGAGGGATCTCCCGTCATATGTTTGGAGCAACCACTATCGAGAATCCATCCTTTCACTTTAAAGCTAATATGACTTTTATTGCTCTTCTTCTTTCTCTTGGGTACCTATATAATATACCATAAGCTCATGGTACCCAATGTTTGTTGGGTCCAAGGGGATTAGCCCTTTGGAAGCCAAGTCCAAGTGGACTTCCGCTTCCCAACATAATTACTATTCCTAATAACATCATGGAAATAGGAATCAACATAAGCATTCCTATCATTTAGGCTAGTGTTCTTAGGACCCCAAATAATGTAAATCTTGGGAGTCCTTTTCCTAGTTGCATTCATACTTGTTGAATTTCTATGTGGTGCATGCTTCTTAGGAACATGGTTTCTAACATAAACATGAGGAGATGGATATGCATATGACATATGAGTATTATATGTATGCTTAGGAACATGCATGTTGTATGGAACATATTGATTATGCATGACATGAGGAGGATGTGCATACATGTAGGAATGATGCGTATGAGCATACGGGTGTATAGGAGAATGTACATGAGAATTTCTCATGTGTGGATTTGTATGTGTCCATCGGTGTGGAGCATAAAAGGTGTCATGATTATCCACTTGTGAAGTAGGAGGTTTCCTATGTGGATGAGTGTTAGTGTACATGTAAGCATGGCCTTGCTTTTGGTTTCCACCCTTAGTGGGTTTCTTGCCAAAAGGAAGAGAAGGTGAAGTGGTGACTTTCTTTGTAGGTTTGCTACCTATAGTGTCTTTGACACCACTTGTGGATGCGCCAGAGGAAGGCCTCACAAAATCTATAGTGACACCACTATAGGAGGTGCGAGCATTGGATGCATTCACATTCACAAACCCAAGACCAACACGATGTGTGGCCAGAAATTGGTTTGCAAGCAAATCATCCAATTGTCATTTTTCCTTATTGAATCTCACAATACGGGAGGACATGAGCTCATATTTCTGCTTTAAAGAAGAAATGTTGGTATCCAAAGTGGACACCTGTGCTTTGAGCTCGTGCACTTGGGTTTTAAGAGAATCATTCTCTAAACCCAATTGTGTGTGTCGTGTAACTAGATCACTATTATCCTTGGGATGTGTTTGATCTAGTTGAGATTTGAGGTTATTCGCCTCATCTCTCAAAGTGACATTTTGAGAAGCTAAATTTGCTTTCTCAAGAGTTAAAGTATCAACAATGGTGTCATTGTTGATAATGCAAGGAATGGATGACTTTCTAACATTTGATTTCTTTAAGCTAGTATATCTAAGCATTAAAGATTGATATTTAACAAATAATTCTTCATTTGCAATACGAAGTACATCTATTGTTACCTCGGTATCATCTGTGTCGGAGTCACTCTCATTGGAGAGTGGGTCTTCTCATGCCATGAAACACATGTGGGTGTTGAGTATTGATTCTCCGGATTTGGTTTTGGATAATGAACAAACATAAATAAATCGTGAACTAACACTTTGTGAGCGCAGTTATGGAGATCGTCGCCAAATCTATATGAACATCAAAAGCGACGTCTCAAGACTTCTCAATACGCATGATCGTGTGCCTGAAGCTTCGTTGAAGCTCAAGGAGTTTTATTGAAGTCAAGAATGAAGATTGAAGCTTTGAAGACGGCTCGTAAGGTTTATTTCATAGTCTTCTAGCTTCATAGAATAGAATGTTAAGCCTTGAGTAGGACTTACATTATAAACTTCATTTCGCTCATATCTTAGAGCTAGGATCATCATAGAAGCCATTAGAAACTTTCTCGAAGCCTATCGCTTCTTCCCTCGGCTTCGAGTGCATGTTAGTTGGTTCAAGAAGAGTCACCAACCGACTAGATAACGATCTAGTCGGTCAGCAACTCTACATGAACCGACTAGATGCCTTGCTAAATTCATCTCATTCCATGTTGATCAATTAGTCTGTCAAATAAGAGTCACCGATCGACTAGATGACGATCTAGTCGGTTAGGAGTTCTTCTCAGACCGACTAGTTGAGCTTGCCTCTGTACAGCCTGAGCTACTGTTTCGAGTTAGTCGGTCAAAGAACGTTTGTCGACCGACTAGTTGAGAAACTAGTCGGTCAGCATTTGTTCTTAAACCGACTAAGTCAACTTGAAGTCAGCCTATTCTATTTCGACGTTAGTCGGTCAAAGAACATTCACCGACCGACTAGTTGTGAAACTAGTCGGTCGGCAAGTCTTCTTAGACCGACTAGTTGTCTTTGCCTGTACTTCGATCGTTTGGCTGTTCAACCGTTAGTCGGTCTACGTTGTATCACCGACCGACTAGTTGATGAACTAGTCGGTCAGTGATCCTTCTTTGACCGACTAGTCTGGTTCAGAATAGAGCCGTTGGAGCCTTTCTTGAAACGTTTTTCTCTCCCTCTCTCCTCTCTCCTATATATAGTTAGAGGGGCTCTTTCATAAGTTTCAAGGCTGCCATTTTAGAGATTTGGAGAAATCTAAGAGAAGCTATTCAACTCCATTCTAAAGCTTTCTCTTCCTCACAAGGATCTCTCCCTCAACTCTTTGAGCCATTTCCTCAAGAGAGATTCTCTACATTGTGAGCCTTCCAAGCCAAGAGCTTGATCCAAAGTCACCATCCTCCATCCTAGCCTTTGATCGCTGATCTTATTGGTGGAGATTCGGTTTAATGACATTCTCTCCTCAAAATCCATCATTGCCCTAATTTGGTAAGATTTACTCAAGGCATAGGATTTTGTAGGTAAGTGTTTATTTCATTTCATTTCATTAAATTGTTGTATACTCTCGGTTGTGAGAGTTTGCGTGATCTCGGGTTGTGGGATTCACGGACATCGATTGTAGGTCGATTGCACTTGTGGAGTTTCCGCAAGTGGGCTAGGGGAAATCTCTAGCAGTTTGCTAGAGTATCCGGAGGGGATCCGGGTGTTGCTGGAGTAGGGCACCGGTAACAAGTCGGGAAGATTTGGGTGGCACCGAACCAGGGTAGATTGCATGTTAGCATTGCTTTATTGCTTGTGTTGTTGCTCACTTATTGTATTCCGCATTTGTTGGTTAAGTAGGGTTTTATTTGGCGTAATTTCCTTATAATTCTATAAAACACTATTCACCCCCCTCTAGTGTTTATTCCTCATAGCACAGGTTCACTACAATTGGTATCAGAGCCAAGGTTAAAGCTACAAGGTTAAAGCTATGACGAACAACGACTACAGCGTCTTCAAGGATCGTCACGGAGCTTCTTCAGTCTTGGAAGGGCAATCCTCAACTCGGCCTCCCTCCTTCAATGGTACCAACTACGGGTACTGGAAATGCCGGATGGAAACCTTCCTCCGGAGCGCTTCACTTTGGAGAGCCACGATGAAGGAGTATGTCAAGCCCGAAGAAGAAGATTTCACTAAGTGGACTCCCGCGGAGGTCGCCGCGGAGGTAAGCAATGCCAAGGCAATGAATGCCTTGCAATGCGCATTGGAGCCCGAGGACTTCAATAAGATATGCACATGTAAGAGTGCATATCAAATATGGAACTCTCTTCTCATCTTGCATGAAGGGACGAGTAGGGTAAGAGACTCTAAACTCGTTGTTGTTAATAAAGATTTCGAATTATTTCACATGCAACAGGGTGAGAAGATGAAAGAGTATTATGCTCGATTCATTGACATTACCAACGAATTGGAAGCTCTTGGGCAGACCTACACCCAAAAGGAAAAAGTCTCAAAGATCATCGATGGACTTCCTTCTTGTTGGGAGAAGCGTACCTTCGCCATCGAGGAAGGTAATGACATGAAAACTTACACTGTCACACAACTAATGGGTACCTTGATGTCTTACGAGGTACGCAAGGATAGCAAGCTCATGATGAAAGAAAAGATGAAGTCGTACTTGAAGCAAGACGAGCCTAAGAAAAAGGCGATTGCATACAAGGCCGCTCCATCTACCAATGATGAAGAATCGGAAGAAGAATCGGAAGATGAGTTGGACATGGAAGCTTTGGCCGATATGGCAAAGAAGTTCAACCGGTTCTTCCGACAAGGTAAGTTGAATCGTAAATCTAAATTTATTTCGACTAATGCTTCTACTCCCGTATGTTATAAATGCAATAAGCCAGGACATATCAAGCCGGATTGTCCTCTCTACAAACACAAGGGGAAGTGGAAGGCATCCAAGCACGACAAGTCAAGAAAGCACAAGAAAGGACTTGTCGGCACTTTCACCGACTCCGATTCCTCAAGTGGAGAGTCGGACGATGAAAGCGTGGAGAAAGCACACACGTGCTTCATGGGCAAAGAGGATCGTGATGAAGACACCTCCTCCGATGAAAGCAAGGATGGAAGCGAGGATGAAGGCGAAGAGGTAACCAATGATGAACTTAGATTAACCAACGAACAACTTTGGAATAAATTTTCTAATTTGGCTACTAGGTTTATGAAGACTAAAAATGAATTAGATAGTCTTAAAAACTCGCCTAAGCCTTTCATCGTCAACAACGACACCGTTGTTGAAGGGTTGAGAAATGAGATTGAAAATCTCAAGTCTCAACTTGAGCATGTTCATATCGAGGATTCGGATGAACATGTGATAGCGGATTTGACGTCTCAAATCTCAACTTTGAGCATTGAGAATAAAAATCTCAAGTCACTTGTTTGTGCACTCACATCGCAAGTATCCACTTTGGATGCTTCTTTGCATTCTCTCACCGAGAAGCATGAGAGCACATTAGGCCGAATTCATGAATTCAACAAAGGTAAGGGCAAGTTGGATAATATCCTAAATGACTTACCTCCGACCAATCATCACATTGGTTTGGGGTATAAGATGGGAGATTCATCCAAATCGTCCGCCACCTTTGTTAGGCCATCTTCCGATGCTTCTACTAGTGGAAGTACACACGTCATGGGTAGTTCTTCTACCAATGGTGCTTCCGCTAGGAACACGCCCCCATTTGGAAAGAAACCCACTTTGGGTGGACCTCCAAAGAAGGGTCATGCTTTCATGTATACCATGCCACGTAGGAACACAAATCCTACCCCACATGTTAGCACGAATGATGATTTTTATGCTCCGCATCCACGAGCACGTGCACACCATGTGAGACACACTCATGCACGTGTTCCTCCACATTCATATGCACATCCTCATTCTCATATGAATAATTATCATCATGCACCATTGCATCGTATGCCATATGCTTACCCACGACATGCATCACATAGAAACCAACAACGTATGCATGTTCCCTATAGGATTAGGACTCCCAAGACATACACCATTTGGGGTCCGAAGAACACAAGCATGCATAATAAGAATTTGTATGTGCAATCATATATTAATGACATTATTTTGAATGATGATTATGTTGGGAAATCACGGTCCTCGTGGACTTGGTTTCCGAAGGGTTAGTTTCCTTTGACCCTTCATTGCTTGGTACCATAAGTTTAATTTCATTTTTATGGGTACCAAAGCAATTGTGGTAAGATTTGGTTATTTTTTATGTGCATGTTAATTTATAACTTAAATTCATATTGAATTTGAATTTAGTTAGGATATGGGTTACATTTAATTTGAATTTAGTTCGCTAAATTTATTGCCTAACCAATAGGATCCAAAGAGATTTTTGGATACCAAAATGATATTCTCTAGGTTAAATCCACCATGGAATATCAACCCTACCAACTCCGTGATTTATGCCTATGGTTTGATGATTTCGCTTTTCGATTTTCGCCTATGGCTTGATGATTTCGTTTTTCGGTTTTCGCCTATGGCTTGGTGATTTCGTTTTTCGATTTGCGCCTATGGTTTGATGATTTCGCTTTTCGATTTTTGCCTATGGCTTGGTGATTTCGTTTTTTCGATGTTCGCATATGGATTGATGATGTCGTATCTCGATTTTCGACTTTGGTCTCATTGGCACGCTTTGCTTTTATTCGGTATTTCACATTTGATGTTTTACTTTCGCGTCATTTGGACCATGGTCGTACTCTTCGACTCCCATGCGTTATTTTTTAGCCATTGGTTTTGTCGTTGATCTCCTCCCGCTCTTTTTTTGCTAATGCCAAAGGGTGAGAGATATAATAATGACAATGTGCTAATTAATAATTCAAAGGAATTTACCATGAATCTAATTTGATGTGTTAGATTCAGGGGGAGTGAAGATATAAAATGGATTTAGATCCTATATGTCAATAATAGGATTCATATTTTATATCTCCCTCGCTGCTTGATGCATATGATTATTGTTTAATGCGGAACTAATGTGTCATCAATGCAGGGGGAGTAAGTAAATTTCAATTGAATCATTATTATTGCTTATTATTTATGTTGGTTTGTCATCACCAAAAAGGGGTAGAATGTTGAGTATTGATTCCCCGGATTTGGTTTTGGATGATGAGCAAACATAAATAAATCGTGAACTAACACTTTGTGAGCGCAGTTATGGAGATCGTCGCCAAATCTATATGAACATCAAAAGCGACGTCTCAAGACTTCTCAATACGCATGATCGTGTGCCTGAAGCTTCGTTGAAGCTCAAGGAGTTTTATTGAAGTCAAGAATGAAGATTGAAGCTTTGAAGACGGCTCGTAAGGTTTATTTCATAGTCTTCTAGCTTCATAGAATAGAATGTTAAGCCTTGAGTAGGACTTACATTATAAACTTCATTTCGCTCATATCTTAGAGCTAGGATCATCATAGAAGCCATTAGAAACTTTCCCGAAGCCTATCGCTTCTTCCCTCGGCTTTGAGTGCATGTTAGTTGGTTCAAGAAGAGTCACCAACCGACTAGATGACGATCTAGTCGATCAGCAACTCTACATGAACCGACTAGATGCCTTGCTAAATTCAGCTCATTCCATGTTGATCGATTAGTCGGTCAAAGAAGATTTACCGACCGACTAGATGACGATCTAGTCGGTTAGGAGTTCTTCTCAGACCGACTAGTTGAGCTTGCCTCTGTACAGCCTGAGCTACTGTTTCGAGTTAGTCGGTCAAAGAACGTTTGTCGACCGACTAGTTGAGAAACTAGTCGGTCAGCATTTGTTCTTAAACCGACTAAGTCAACTTGAAGTCAGCCTATTCTATTTCGACGTTAGTCGGTCAAAGAACATTCACCGACCGACTAGTTGTGAAACTAGTCGGTCGGTAAGTCTTCTTAGACCGACTAGTTGTCTTTGCCTGTACTTCGATCGTTTGGATGTTCAACCGTTAGTCGGTCTATGTTGTATCACCGACCGACTAGTTGATGAACTAGTCGGTCAGTGATCCTTCTTTGACCGACTAGTCTGGTTCAGAATAGAGCCGTTGGAGCCTTTCTTGAAACGTTTTTCTCTCCCTCTCTCCTCTATCCTATATATAGTTGGAGGGGCTCTTTCATAAGTTTCAAGGCTGCCATTTTAGAGATTTGGAGAAATCTAAGAGAAGCTATTCAACTCCATTCTAAAGCTTTCTCTTCCTCACAAGGATCTCTCCATCAACTCTTTGAGCCATTTCCTCAAGAGAGATTCTCTACATTGTGAGCCTTCCAAGCCAAGAGCTTGATCCAAAGTCACCATCCTCCATCCTAGCCTTCGATCGCTGATCTTATTGGTGGAGATTCGGTTTAATGACATTCTCTCCTCAAAATCCATCATTGCCCTAATTTGGTAAGATTTACTCAAGGCATAGGATTTTGTAGGTAAGTGTTTATTTCATTTCATTTCATTAAATTATTGTATACTCTCGGTTGTGAGAGTTTGCGTGATCCCGGGTTGTGGGATTCACGGACATCGATTGTAGGTCGATTGCACTTGTGGAGTTTCCGCAAGTGGGTTAGTGGAAATCTTGAGTTAGGGTTTCTAACTCAAGTATCCGGAGGGGATCCGGGTGGTTGGGACGTAGGATCACCAGGAACAAGTCGGGGAGACTTGGGTGGATCATAACCCATTACATGTTTTGTTTGTGTGTGTTTTAATTCTTGTTGATTGTTTATTATTCCGTAATTGTCGTTTGTTCATTGCACAATAGTTAGGAATAATCTTCTTAATTATTTTAAGTACTATTCACCCCCCCTCTAGTACGTGTGCAGTAGCTCCACAGGGCACTACAGTGGGCGCTCTCACCCTTCTCATCATCGGAATCACTCGATGATTCTTCACTTGAGTCATCGAATGTACCTACGAGTCCTTTCTTCTTGAATCTCTTGTTCTTGTCGGACTTGTGGTACTTCGGAGCCTTCCACTTCTCTTTGTTCTTTAGCATTGGGCAATCCCTCTTGATGTGCACTGGCTTATTACACTTAAAGCAAAGAGAGAAAGTAGCATTAGTAGACTCAAATTGTCACGCCCCGCTTCCCTAAAATGGAGGCGAGACGTGAAAAGGTCCGCACGAGAGTGGAGCTGTGAAGCCCCAAACCCGATAAGCGTCAATAAAACATAAGCAGGTCCCTGTAACCACAACGGAACAACAATAATAACACAAAGAGAGACTGAAATAAAATCCCATATCTCATAAATTGTCCAACATGGAAAATAAGTCCAACATCCAGAAAAGCCACCAGGCTAAAAGAAAGAGTCTAAAGGCCCAGAACAAGGCCAACAAAAGCAACGACATAACAAATTATAGGTGCTACGCACTGACAACAAAACAGCGGTCTAAACAAAAGGAAAACACAACGAAGACACTAGGACTGGTCCCCAGTGTCCACGTACTCCCCGTCAAACACAAGCTCGGGCTCGGCGTCAGCAAACACCTCGTCCTCAACAAGGTACTCAGGCTCAGGATCTAACATGTGTCACCCAAAAGAGTAAAGGGGCACATGTCAGCAAGTCTAAAAGACTTGGGCAAGGAAACTGAAAGTAAGGCAACTAGCAACCTAGCAGTTTTAGTATGCATGACATGGCAGTTATAACATGAGTGCACAAACAAGACATGGCAAGACAATTTGTACAAGAGAACAATTATCGGGACAAGACAAGAGTAGCCAAGCTACTAACAATCTCAATCAATTCACTATTCACGTTTCACTGTTGTTTGTAGATGTTTACGCCTTACAGCTGAATGGTTTCACATTCACGCTGATTGGCCGCTTAACAACTACCCCAAACCCAGAGTTTACGCCTTACCACTGCAGTTGCTGATCGGGCAGACTCCCAGTTGATTGGCCGCTTAACTCTTACCCCCAATACCCACATGTAATCGAGCCAGGGTCCCCGCACATGAGCTCAGTAAATGAGCCGGGGTTGCCCCGCACAGGAGCTCGCATTCTATATCACGATTCATAAACAATTGGCGTAGGGGTGCACCTAGCCGGAAACAAGCAATTCGTGCATTGGCTATCAACCAACACATGGCCCGCTTCTGGAACACGAGCCAGGAACACAAGCATTGTAGCGAAGCTATGCATTCACAGAAATACTTAAAGGATGCAATGACATGACAATTTATTTACGTACCGTTAATGGAAAGTAAACATGACATGGTAATTGTGCAACATGCTAAATGTCGGAACTAGCTTCGTTGTCAAGCTAGTTCCCCAAATTTGCGCCTAGGCGAGTATCATTTCGTCGCCTAGCCTCTTTTATGCCTACAACAAGCAAAATGGCCTAAAACATGGCCTAAACCCTAAGTGGCAAGTTTCACTTGCCTAGCACCGGGGATGACGATCACGAAGGTTCGTCTCGCGGATGCTAATCTACGGGGGAAATCGCTGTTTTGGGGAAACAATCATCAAACAACATGAAATTTCATTAGGGTTTCATAAAAATACAAATAGGTTATGAAAACATCGAGAGATCGATTTCTTACCGAGAGGAAGCGGAAGAAACACTCCGGAGAACCCTAGGACCAGATCTGGAAACAAATGGAGAAGTTTGGAGAGTTAGGGTTTTTGGGGGATTTTGGGGATTTGGTGAGATTTTGGGGAAGATGAGAGGTAGAATGAGTTGATGGAGGGTTTAGATGATGGATCTAGGGCTTAGGATGAAGGAATAAGGCTTGGAGGAAGATGGGGGCTCAATGGGGGAGAAACTAGGGTTTTGGGTCGAGTGGAGGAAGAAGAAAACGTTTGGGAGGGGTATAAATAGGTTGGGCTGGCGGCTGCCCAGAAATTAGGGTTTTAACACAGATTAGTCGGTCAAAGAGCAACCACTGACCGACTAGTTTGGTAACTAGTCGGTCGGTCGACCAACGCAGACCGACTAAGTGTAAACAGTAACTTCTAAACGAAAATAGGATTTAGAATTAGTCGGTCGATGAACAAATACTGCCCGACTAGTTTAACATCTAGTCGGTCGATGAACGTTCTTAGACCGACTAAGAGTGAACAGTATTGATACTAAAATTAAGTTGAAGAGTTAGTCGGTTAAAGAAGCATTGCTGATCGACTAGTTTGCAACCTAGTCGGTCAACCAACATTCTTAGACCGACTAACGATAAACAGTAACTCTTGAATAATTTAGAAAGCCAACTAGTCGGTCCAAGAAGGATTGCCGACCGACTGGATCGTCATCTAGTCGGTCGGTGCCCCTTCTCATACCGGCTAACGTGCACCAAAAGTTCCGATACGGAACGCGGAGCTCCGGGATCGATTCCTAAGACTCCTAGGTTTGATCTAATAGTAAGATACGACCGTTATGAAGCCCGTCACGAATGACATACTTCGAAATCGACGATCCTAAAGAAGAAACGAGAAAACACGACGAAACGATCGAAAATGAAAGTTACGGAGACGAAAACCACACATGAGGAGAAAATCCACCAAAACATATATTATATTATAAAAAATCCAGATACATGAAAAGCAGTCGTTACACAAATCTTTTATTAGATGGAAATTTACCTTTGCGAAAGAAGCGTCGGAACTTCTTCGCCATTTGGGCCATTTCACCCAAATCCATCTCATCTTCCGAATCTTCGCTATCGGAGGATGATCAATTAGCGTTGAATGCCAAGGTTTTCTTCTTGGCCTCCGAGGGATTCATCATAGCTCGAATCTTTAATCGGTTCTCCCGTCTTACTTCGTAAGACATGAGAGTCCCGATAAGATTCACACCTGTGTAATTCTTCAAGTCATTAACCTCCTCGATGGTGATTACTCTTCTTTCCCCTTTGGAGGTCATTCCCATGATGATCCTCCTTACCTTATCAGGTTCGGAGTATTTTTGGCCAAGGGCTTCCAATTCATTGATGATGTCGGTAAAACGTCCGTACATCGATGCAATGCTCTCATTATCCTGCATATGAAACAAATCGAAGTTTTGCACGGCAACATATAACTTTGAAAGTTTTACCTTGTTCGTTCCCTCACGGGTAACGATGAGATGGTTCCAAATTTGATATGCACTCTTACATGTGCATATCTTGTTGAACTCATTCGGGTCCAATGCACAATGAAGAGTGTTCATTGCTTTAGCGTTGTTGACTTCGGCGGACTTCTCGGACGACGTCCATTTTTCGAAATCCTCTTCGGTGGGCTTGACGTATTCCTTGTGGAAGGTTCTCCAAAGCGAAGCACTCCTTAGGAATGTCTCCATCCTACACTTCCAATAGCCAAAGTTAGTGCCATTGAAACGTGGAGGATGCACCGTTGATTGACCTTCGAAAAGTGTGGACGCTCCATCACAGTCGTGATTGTTGTACGAAGTCGGTGGAGGAACGTTGTTGTTGTTGGATGTCATAGCTATAACCTTGCGCTCTTATACCAATTGTAAGGATCCTGTCTATGGAGAAAACACTAGAAGGGGGTTGAATAGTGTTTAAGCAATTTAAAACGATAGTTACACCAAATTAAAATGCTAACCAACAATATAGTGCGGAATTAGAATTAAACCCAAATAAGAAACAAATGCAAACACAATTATGTTTCTAGGGTTCGGATTACCCAAGTCACTCCCGACTTTTTCCCGGTAATCCTACGTCCCTTCCACCCGGATACCTCCGGATACTCAAGTTATAACCCTAACTTGAGGTTTCCTTAAAACCCACTTGTAGCAACCCTACAAGTGAAATCGAATACAATCGATGTCCTTGACTCCCATAGCTTGGGAGCAAGCAAACCGCTCTCACAGCCCGAGACCAAATTCAATTTACGAAAGTAATAAAATCTGAAAGCAACACTTACAATTACATATGCCTTGAAGTAGAACTTGAAGGAGAAGTGTGATGTGTGTTGTAGACTCTCTTGGAAGAGAGGAGAAAGCCCTTTCTCTTGACTGCACCAAATACCCAGAGGATCACTCTTTGGTTCTAGGTTGGAGAGCAAGTGATCAAAGATTTGGAATTCTTAGGGCTTTGGATTTGAGAGCTTTAAACTTTAGAATCAAAGCTTAGAATGAAAAAAGTTGGAAGAATTGGTAACCTCTCAATGGAACAGTAGAAGCCCCATTTATAGGTTTCTCAAATCCACAAAACAGTTTAGGCAAAAACCCTTTTGGAATCCGTGAGAAAATTCTCAACGGATAGAAACTGACCCTGCAACAGTCGACTGTTGAAGAAACCACAGTCGACTGATGCACAGTCAGCATGGGTAAGTAAGAATTCATAACGGTAACTTACCACGTGGACAGTCGACTGATGAAGCAAAGACAGTCGACTGTTAAACCAACAGGCGACTGTAATTACTTCTACAGGCGACTGGCCGAAAGAATGGTAAGTTGAAGAAATCTGAAAATCTTGTAAGATAACAGGACAGACGACTGATGAGGATAATACAGTCGACTGTTAATCAGAACAGGCGACTGTAAATCCTTATACAGACGACTGTCAAATACTCTGAGAATTTCCAGAGAGCTGAGTCAATAAATTGGCTCACAGACAGACGACTGTTGCATCATACACAGTCGACTGATCCAAGAGACAGTCGACTGTATATTCAACATTAGTCGACTGGCCGTAAAAGTTAGATCAACAAAGTTTGGGCAGAAGGTAAGACAGGCGACTGATTTACAAAACACAGTCGACTGTCACTAGGACAGGCGCCTGTGAATCGTTCATCAGTGGCATGTGCAAAATAAACAGAAAGGCCCAAAACTAGATTGCAAAAGTTTGTGCATAACAGGCGACTGTAGAACAAAACACAGTCGACTGTTTTTGAGACAGACGACTGTAAAATGTTCAGCAGTCGACTGTTATAAACAATCCAAGCACAATCACTAAGGAAATGGATTGGGGTCTAAGGACAATTGATCTAATGATGTCCTAAAACTGAATAGAAGATGTGTGTGAGTGCTCCATCAAAGTTCTACTTCTAAGCTACATACTAGAAGAGATAAAATATATTTACATTCACGAAATCTCTCTTCTATCAATCGCATGAGCTTGAAGTCTTCATGGAGCTTCAATCAACATTTACGATCATCCAATCCATTTCATTTGCCTTCAATGATCTTTGTGAGTCATCCATTGCTAGAAGATCTTCATAAATAGCTTAGGCAATGGATTAACTGCAAAATAGGAGATTAGTCACAAGTATTTATGTTTGCTCATCATTAACACCAAGTATGGAGAAGTCCAATACTCAACAATCTTCTCCAATGCAACTAGCACTTGGAGCCCCATCAATTGTCTCACACTTGAGAATATTTGGTTGTGCAGTATACATCCCCATAGCACCACCACAAAGAACAAAGATGGGTCCACAACGTCGCCTAGGCATTTATGTTGGGTTTGACACCCCCTCCATAATAAGATTCCTATAACCCCTTGCGGGAGACGTTTTCAAGGCACGTCTAGAAGACTGTGAATTTGATGAAACATCATTCCCAAGACTAGGCTCACAAACAAAGAAGCCCGAAGCTTCAGATTGTATCACTTGGGATACAAAGACACTATGTCACTTTGATCCGCCCACAAGCCAGTGAGAGGAGGAGGTCCTGAAGATTCTCCATATCCAAAACACTGTCCATCTCTTACCGGACAAATTTACTTACAACCAGAAGATTGTCAGATCACACGTCCCTGCTGCTAACACTCCAGCTAGGATTGACATACCGTAACATGGATGCAATCTGCCTGAAGCAGAAATGGTTGGACCTCTTAAAAAGAGAGGACGACCACCGGGATCCAAGGACCAAGTCCCTCGAAAGAGTAGGACCCTTGGAAATGGTAAAACAATACCACCACAGGATGCTACTATCAGCCCTGCTACCCCATCTCTCACAAACTCTCAAACAGAGGAAAAACCGGGAGAAAATAAACTATGTACGAACTGGGGAGTACTGGGACAGAAAGAGCACAACCATAGATGACACATTTGCGTGTAATATTGCCATCAACGTCGTGTACTGCGATGATGATATTGAACCACGCTCTCAGACAGAATGTCAAAGCAGAGATGATTGGCCAAAGTGGAAAGCGACAATAGGAGTGGAGTTGGATTCACTCACAAAACGCAAGGTCTTCGGACCTATAGTCCAGACACCAAAAGATGTAAAACATGTGGGTTATAAATGGGTATTTGTTAGAAAACGAAATGAACAAAATGAAATCATTCGCTACAAAGTAAGGCTTGTAGCACAGGGTTTTACCCAACGTCCAGGGGTGGATTTTGAAGCCACATACTCCCCGGTCATCGACGCGATCACCTTCCGATTCCTCATTGGCCTAACAGCCCAAGAGGGTTTAGATATGCAACTTATGGGCGTCGTGACTGCATACCTATATGACAACTTAGACCAAGACATCTATATGAGATTTCCTGACGGTTATTCCTTGCCTGCAGCACTAAACGAGAGACAACATGACATCTACTCAGTGAAACTACAAAGATCATTGTATGGTCTAAAACAATCTGGAAGGATGTGGTATAACAGACTGAGCGAATTCCTTGCAGAACAAGGATTTACAAATGACCCAGTCTGTCCTTGCATCTTTATAAGAGCAAAGGCAACAGGATTTGTCATTATAGCCGTCTATGTGGACGACTTGAACCTCATCGGATCTCCTGAAGAGATCGCCGAGATTTCTAGAAGCTTGACAGAAACTTTCGAGATGAAAGACCTCGGAAAGTCAAAATTCTGTTTAGGTCATCAAATATAGCATCTTAACGATGGGATCCTGTTACATCAGTCAACTTACACATCGAACTTGTTGAAAAAGTTCCAAATGGATAAGTGACACCCCCTCAGCACCCCAATGGTCGTCAGATCATTGGATGTGCATAAAGACCCCTTCCGGCCGTTGGAAGAGGGGGAGGAAGTACTAGGCCCTGAAGTGTCTTATCTAAGTGCTATCGGTGCACTCCTTTACCTGGCTAACTGCACTCGCCCTGACATAGCATTTACAGTCAACTTACTAGCCAGATATAGTACTGCACCTACACAGCGGCACTGGGTCGGAGTTAAGCATCTTCTGCGCTCCCTCCAAGGGTCCATAGACTTAGGTCTATTCTACAGGAAAGGGGCATCAACTAGTTTAGTTGGTTATGCTGATACAGGTTACAGGTCCGATCCTCATACAGAGAAGTCTCAGACCGGATACATGTTTACCTATGGCGGCACCGCCATATCCTGGAGATCTGTAAAGCAGACCATGACAACCGTCTCATCCACCTACTCAGAACTCCTAGCGATCCTTGAAGCAAGCAAGGAGAGTTTCTGGCTACGCTCTGTGATCCAGCACATTCTCACCGCCACCGGCCTGATGACCGGCGTCCTTGCGCCTACTCCACTCCATGAAGACAATGCAGCATGTATAGCCCAGCTACAGGATGGCTACATCAAAAGCGACAAGACGAATCATATCTCCCCCAAGTTTTTCTGGACGCACGACCTTCAGAAGTAAAAGCAAATTGAGGTACAGATGATCCAATCATGTAATAACTTGGCGGTTTTGCTTACCAAATCCCTGTCTACTAGTATCTTTGAGAAACTTGTAAATGGGATTGGGATGAGGAGAGTGAAGAAATGTAAACTGGGTCAGGATGAGAGGACTATGAACACATAGATACATAGGAGACTGATGTATAGATTTATAGGAAATCTGCAAGCCTGAAGCTTGGTCAGATGAGGGGGAGTCAACTGCAGAGTTGTACTCGTTTCCCTTGGCTACTGGTTTTTTCCCACAGGGTTTTCCATAGTCAAGGTTTTGACGAGGCAACCTCGTTGACTCTGGATCCTGAAGTATCCACTCCTAGACACATCCCTAAAACAAGGGAAGTTATGGATAAACCATTCTTTATTTAACAAGGCGGTTATCCTAACTCGGATCCCGAAGAATCCACCTCTTATTCAATGTTGGTTGGATAAGTGGAAGTGTTATGAATAGGCCCATGAGGCCCATTGGGTATCCGGCCCATCATTGAAAGCTATAAATATGAGGGTAGGGGGCTCTTAACCCCTTACACCTATTACTTTACTTTTCCCTTCACAACACTATTAAGATTTTCTACAAGATCTCCAAAAAGGAGTTACAAAATTACATCTAAACCTCATCGATCAAGCAAATATCCAATGGTAGTGTTCAAGATAGAACACATATGCGAGTCTTTTCCTAGACAGCTCGAAAACTATCCTTAATCTCCCTTTTTAATCTTCATCTTCATTTGCTAAGGAGAAAGAGGTGATCCAAAAAAATCTAACTTTTCTTATTGGGCTTTTGTTGGCTTCAAGTTTTAATCTCTCCAATCGAATATTTATAGGGATAGCTGTAGTATTATTCGGTATGAATTCTATTCATATCCAAAATTAACCAGTTAATATAGCACTTTAAAAACACATTAATTGGACTGCTATAAAATAATATATGTTATAAACGGGCTTTTGGTGGGCCTACCCGTTAGTGGGTATCCACCCATTATGTAACCCTACCACTATAAATACAGGGCTATGGATTCCATAGCCACCACGTTTACAACACGTTATCAGCACGCTCGAAGCTGAGCCGAACCCCTGCCGACGGACGGACGCGACGCCAACGGGCTTCCTTCACCGAACGTCGCTAGATCCGGCGGGTAGGATCTAGAGGTAACTTTCTCCCTAGATCTAAATATTCCATATGCGGATATGTTGAGATCCAATTCTTGGATCAATCGCTCATGATTCGATCGTTTTTATTGATAAAAATCAAACTTTTACAATAAAAACGATTTTTGGAGATCAAAAAACACTTTTTCGACTAAAAATTAGATTTTTTATCCCCAAAAACCATGAAACCCTAGGGGATCTTCTCGCCGGAACGCGAATCCCCCCTAGATCTCGTGCCAAAACCCTCGTCCGCCGCCCGAAGCGGCGGTAAACCCCCCCCCCCCCCTCCCGCCGCTGCGACGGCGGGCTCAACCCGTCGCCAGCAGCGGCGGGCCAACCCACCACCTGCAGCGGGTTTGGGGCGGCGGGTTGGCCCGCCGCGGGCAGCGGCGAGGCCGCCCGCCGCTGCAGGCGACGGGCGGCCCCGCCGCCGCAGCGGCGGCCCCCACCCCCCGCCGCCGGCAGCGGCGGGTCCCCCCGGCATCCGCTCGTTTCGGGCCCCACCCGGTGCGCGCTCATGTCCGGAAACCCTAGCCGCCTGAAGCGGCAATCCGCGCGACCAAAAACCCTAACTAGGGTTTGACCCCGAAAATTTTTCGATTTTCAAATCTTTTTCAGATTCAATCTCGATTTTTTCATCAAAATCTAGACAAAATTACATGTGATTTTATTCATTGCTCTTTATTCGGATTATATGATTTTTCTAAACGTTTAAAAATTAAGAAGATCCTGCGACCGCTCTCCCGTTAGTCAACTAACCTAACGGTGTATGCCGTTGCCTGGTGGTCCAATAATTTTAAACGTAAGATTTCATTTTCCTTTATAAACTGCCTGTGATGATTAAATTGCCTGTAATGAATAAACTGCATGTGATGATTAAATGCCTGCTGCATTTTATCTGCCTGCGATGAATGTCAATATTTGCTGTGGCTTTGGATCGGCTAGGGATCACCATTTTATTTTCCCGCATTTTTTTTCTTTTGAGAGAAATATGTAGTGAGGATAATTTTGTAACATTACAAGACCGACGGACGCCTCAAGGAGATGAAGGACTATTCCAGAAGAATAGGGTCCCCACGTGGGTTCCTGAGTTGTACTTTCATTTCTTTTTGGGACTGCAATGGACTGTAATTAATATGGTGATTAGCCGATCCACGCAGCAAATATCTGTGTCTAATGTGCTTAATTATTTATTTTTCTGCGAAAATATCTAATTATTGCCTATCTTTTTACATGCTAGAGTGATAAATGGCCAAAATTGCGAGCGTCGATTTCGACGTTTTGGATGCTTCAGGCAAGAACTACTTAAGCTGGCAGTTGGACATAAAATTCCATCTGCGAGCACAGGGATTGAGCCACGCCATCGCTGTAGGCGATAAGGTTTCTGATATAGATAAAGCGAAAGCAATTATCTATATCAGACGCTATATCGATCGGACCCTGAAGGCCGCATACCTCACGGTGGAAGACTCGTATGAGTTATGGACCGCCCTTGAGGATAGGTATAAACATCAAAGAGATGTTATACTTCCTCGGGCGCGATATGAATGGGAAAACCTCCGTCTCCAAGACTTTAAGTCTATTGCCGAGTACAACTCTGCACTCTTTAGCATCACCTCACGACTAAAGTTGTGTGGTGAAAAGGTGACGGAGGAGCGCATGTTAGAGAAGACGTATACATCCTTCCACGAGAAGGATGTTATACTAATGCAACAGTATCGTGAACGCAAGTTCACGAAATACTCAGAGCTTCTCGCATGCCTTCTGATGGTAGAGCAGAATCGTGACCTTCTTCTGGCCACCCATAACTCACGCCCTACCGGCACTGCTCCAGCGCCTGAAGCGCATCACAGCTCCTCCCAGAAGAAGAGGAGCAACTTCAAAGGCAACCCCCAGAAGGGCAAAGCAATGAAGAAGCAGGCTAGAGGACCCCCTCCCAGAAGCAAAAATGAGGGGAGGAAGAAGAATAATGTGTGGAAAAGAAAGGACGACGGCCAGACATCTGCCCCCGGAAAGGACGGGGAAGATAAGTGCCACAGGTGTGGCATGACTGGACACTGGTCCAGGAATTGTCGGACTCCACGCCACCTGCAGGACTTATACAAAGCAAGCCAGAAGCAAGCTGAGACAAACCTGGTGGTTCAAGAAGACCTGGCACCAATCAGGTTCATCGCTGAGGACTTCTCAAACGATGACCTGCTCGACTGAGGACATTATCCATTTTCTATGCATTGTAGCTTTCATTTTTTAGAAACTATTTATCTGCTTGTTTTTCCTTCTCTAGCATGTTGAATTACTTTTCAGACATTAAATTGATTATCAGTAGTATAATTTCTGTGTGTGGCTTATACTGCGAAATTTTCTTTTAAAATAGATGGACTTTAAATGCCTAGTGGACAGTACCTCTACGCACACGATCCTCCAAGACATCTGCTTTTTCCAAAGCATTAATAAATATGATGGCACCGTAAATACAATTTCCGGTCCATCAGGTATCATTGAAGGATCAGGGGAAGCACAATTTCTGCTCCCCAACAAAACAAAACTACTTATAAAAGATGCACTTCTCTCCCCTAGCTCGCATAGAAACCTGTTAAGCTTTAAAGACATCCGCTTAAACAGATACCACCTTGAAATGGTGAGCAAACATAACAGAGAATACCTTGATGTAACGTCTCATAAAAACGGTGCTAAAACACCGTCGAGCGTTTTGAGGGACTCCCGTCGGGTCTCTACCACACAAGGATCAGAGCAATGGAAACAAATACACTAGAGCACCAAAAGTGCCATAATCAACCAGAATTCAAACTCTGGCACGATAGACTAGGACACCCTGGGAGGAATATGATGCGTCGCATCATATCCCAATCCCGTGGAATTGACCCGAAAAGCCTGACGCTACTTCGGAAGGGTGCAAATCATTGTCCCCCTTGTTACAAAGGGAAATTGATTACGAGACCATCCACCCTGAAGGTGGACTCTGAGTCTCCAAGTTTCCTAGAGAGAATACATGGAGACATTTGCGGGCCTATTCACCCCGCAAGTGGACCATTTCGGTACTACATGGTACTGATCGACGCATCTTCAAAATGGTCGTATGTGTGCCTCCTGTCCACCCACAACGTAGCCTTTGTAAAGCTTCTTGCACAGATTATAAAGTTGCGGGCACATTTCCCAGACAACCAGATCAAGAAATTGCGTCTGGACAATGCTGGGGAATTCACATCACAAGTCTTCCTAGACTACTGCCAAGCAACCGGTATAGAAGTTGAACATCATGTAGCTCATGTTCACACCCAGAACGGGTTAGCCGAATCTCTTATAAAGAGACTACAATGGATCGCTCGACCATTATTGATGCAATGCCAGTTGCCGGTAAGTGCATGGGGACATGCCATACTGCACGCTGCATCGCTGATAAGATTACGAGCGTCAGGTAGTCAATCTTATTCTCCGATGCAATTTGCATATGGGAACCCGCCCGATATCTCTCACTTGAGGATATTCGGATGTGCTGTCTATGTCCCCATAGCACCACCGCAGAGAACCAAGATGGGTCCTCAACGGCGCCTTGGTATCTATATTGGTTTCGACTCACCATCGATCATTAGATACCTCGAACCCCTTACAGGGGACGCCTTTAAAGCACGTCTAGCAGATTGTGAGTTTGATGAAAGCACTTTCCCGAAACTAGGCATTAACACATAGAAGCCAGAAGCTTCAAACACCATTACATGGGACACAAAGACTCTATCCCATTTTGATCCATGTACAAACCAATGTGAAGAAGAGATCCTGAAGATCCTTCAAATCCAATACACAGTTCACATTTTACCGGACAAATTCACTGACAACCAGAAGATTGTCAGATCACACGTCCCTGCTGCAAATACGCCAGCTAGGATTGACATACCCAAAGATGGATGCAATCCACCTGCAGCAGAAGCGGCCGTACCTCAACAAAAAAGAGGACGACCCCCAGGCTCCAAAGATAAGAACCCTCGAAAGAGGAAAAATCCTGGAGCAACAATAACGATACCACCACAGGATGCTGAGCTCAGCCCAGCTACCTCTCCCCTCCTAACAACCCCTGAAGAGGAAAATATAGGAGAAATATCATTAAATTATGTACGTACTGGGGAGGTACTGGACAGAAAAAGCACAATCATCGATGATAACTTCGCGCTCATTATTGCCACTCACGTCACTGAATACGACGATGAAACCGATGCACGCTCTCTAGCAGAATGTAAACGCAGAGAGGATTGGCCAAAGTGGAATGAGGCAATAGGAGTAGAGCTGGACTCACTCTCGAAGCGCAAAGTTTTTGGACCTGTAGTCCTAACACCAAAGGGTGTTAAACCTGTGGGATACAAGTGGGTATTCGTAAGAAAAAGAAACGAGAAAAATGAGATCGTGCGTTACAAAGCGCGCCTTGTTGCACAAGGCTTTTCCCAACAACCAGGAATAGACTATGACGATACCTATTCCCCGGTCATGGACGCGATCACTTTCCGTTTCATTATAGGCCTATCCACAAAGGAAGGTTTGGATATGCAGCTCATGGACGTTGTGACTGCATACCTATATGGAAATATAGATAAGGACATCTATATGAAAATCCCAGACGGATACAAACTACCGACAAAAATGATAGAAAGACCTCGGGACGTCTACTCTGTCAAACTCCAGAGATCACTGTATGGTCTAAAACAGTCAGGTAGAATGTGGTACAACAGACTCAGTGAATTCCTAGTGCAACAAGGATTCACAACAAATGAAGTCTGCCCTTGCATCTTTATAAGAGCAAAGGGAACAGGATTCGTGATTATTGCCGTCTACGTAGACGACCTGAACATCATCGGATCTCCTGAAGAGATAGATGAGATCTCCAAAAGTATCACACAGACTTTTGAGATGAAGGACCTCGGTAAAACGAAGTTCTGCCTAGGCATACAAATTGAACACTTAAGCGGAGGAATCCTGTTACACAAATCGACATACACAAAGAAAGTGCTGAAAAACTTTCTTATGGACAAATGTCATCCGCTTAGCACACCAATGGTCGTTCGATCGTTGGAGGTTGACACAGACCCCTTCCGACCGCTGGAAGAGGGGGAGGATACACTGGGTCCTGAAGTACCCTACTTAAGCGCAATTGGAGCACTCATATACCTGGCAAACTGCACGCGTCCCGATATAGCGTTCGCAGTTAACTTACTAGCCAGATACAGTTCTACGCCCTCAAAGCGCCACTGGAACGGAGTTAAACAACTTCTGTGCTACCTCCAAGGGTCTGTGGACATGGGACTATACTTCAAGAAAGGTGTATCCTCCGACTTGGTCGGTTATGCAGATGCAGGATACAGGTCCGACCCACATACCGCAAAGTCCCAGACCGGTTTTGTGTTCACATACGGTGGGACGGCCATCTTATGGAGATCCGTGAAGCAGACATCAACAGCAACCTCATCCAACCACTCCGAGCTCATTGCGATCCACGAAGCTAGCAGAGAATGCTTTTGGCTCCGATCAGTCATCAACCACATCCTCAAGACCACCGGCCTGAAGACGGAAGATCTTGGACCTACCACCATGTATGAAGACAATGCTGCCTGCATCGCTCAACTACGGGGTGGCTACATCAAAGGTGACAGGACGAAGCACATATCCCCCAAGCTCTTCTGGACGCATGAACAGCAAGTGGACAACCAGATCGACATCCAGCAGATCAAGTCTTGCGACAACCTGGCAGACCTGTTCACTAAAGCTTTGCCTCGCAGCACCTTTAGAAAACTTGTACTAGAAATTGGGATGAGACAGTTGAGAGATTTACAAGCCTGAAACTTGTACTTATCAGGGGGAGTTAATGTTGTGTTGTACTCTTTTTACTTGGCTACTGGTTTTTCCCACTGGGTTTTCCATAGCCAAAGGTTTTAACGAGGCAGCCACATCAACTCTGGATCCGGAAGTATCCACCTCTGATGTTATCCATCGATCAGGGGAAGTTACAGAGACTTGTACTCTTTTCCCTTAGCCACTGGTTTTTCCCACTGGGTTTTCATTGGCAAAGGTTTTAATGAGGCAAGTACTCTTAAACTTAAGGATCCAGAAGTATCCATAGACCCATGATCAGATAAGCTATATGAACCCTGAAGCGTTCATCACGGCTTACAACAATGGATGGATAAGGGGAAGTGTTATAAACAGGCTTTTGGTGGGCCTACCCGTTAGTGGGTATCCGCCCATTATGTAACCCTACCACTATAAATACAGGGCTATGGATTCCATAGCCACCACGTTTACAACAATATATTATTTATTCCCAATTAGAGACAAATAGCCCATTGGCAACGACTGCTAGATCGTAACTAATCAAATTAAGTTCATATGGCTATAAGTATTTTGGTAATTTCATAAATTACCTAGTATTCTTGCCAATCAAGTCATAATATTCCTACATTGAGTGTGACTCATCATGTCACCGTCGATATAAGCATTGTGTGAGTTATCATAGGCAAATGACTAACTCAAACAACAATCATAACTGATACCTAGTAGCATATCACGACTCCTTAGTTGAACTGGATAACGTATTATTGAAGATGAGTTATATTGTTGTGTAAACCATTCCTTCTGTCATTATGTATTAGATCAAGTTTTTGAATAACATGGTATATGAGAATACTTTTAAGAATTGATCATTTCCATCAACGGGCTGATTTTAAACAACTCTCGATGAAGATAACAAAACTCGTTTCTAATTATCATCCATGCATGCATATAGCTTACTTATCTAATGGATCTACCACAAGGCATCAACTCCTTTCATTATCAGTTTGTCAATACAGACTAAAGCCAATGGATGATCAGGTTCAAGGATATACTTCAATCTGCTTCATGATGTTCCAGAGACAAACCCTAAGAATCCACACATCCGGCTGGATTCTCTCGCGAGTTCTCAAAGACATCTGGAGAACCAAGCCTCTCAATTTCTCTAAAAACATTGGTTTTAACCCGACATAAAATTCTGGCTACATAAAGAAACATAGGCTTTAAAACCAGCAACAAATTCAGTCTTCTTTGATCAGAAACAATTTCCTGTAAATAGTTTCAAATACATTAACTTTCCACAGTTCAAACAGCTAGCCACACACATCTCATAGCAGTAGAACTCGGAGGCAGTAGCTACTTACAAGTAGATATGGCTACAGAGTGTTAGAAGGTGGTACTGCTGATCCATTTCCAACCCTTTCAACCTCTGGCACCTCGAATTTTACTTGCAAAGCCAGTCCCCTGCCCAAGTTTAAAGGTAACTTACAAGATCATTGGACCTGGCCACTACAAAATATAATCTCCTGGGTTTGACACACCGATTCTACAATACACACCACAACCAACTCTGCAGCTACTCCAGCCCCGAAAAATAAAAAGCTGATGGGTGAGTGGTGTATTCATTCATAAAAGCCGAATGTTTAGTACATTTGATGAACCACACGGGCGTCCTAACTTGGAGAGTTAATTTTGCTCTTGAACCTCCTCTGTGCCTTGAGATCCACCACAATGACGGTGACGTTGTCCTTGCTTCCCTTCTGGAGGGCAAGTCTTGAGAGATAGTCCGCTGCAGCTTGGGCTGCAGGATCGGCTGTTTCGCCCCTTTGTGTGGAGGATGACGAGTTGGTGCCATTCTTTTTATGCCATAGAAGGATCCTCTTGCGAGCAACATCACAAACCTCTTCGTTTGACATGACATCCCATAAGCCATCGCTGGCTAGAACAAGGCACTCATCTTCTCTGCTTCGAGGAATCATATTGACTTCTGGTTTTGGAATAATCCATGGTTTCAGGTACCTATCCCCTGCATTCAACATTCCAATATATCAATGTTAAAGGGTATTAGTTCTGCTCATCACCACAACCGTTCAATAGAAATGACTGACACAAATATGTTTTTAACAATCTAAACATTTTAGAAGTACTAGGAATTTTATCTCTTCTTTTAAATGGTTGAACCTACCTGATGTTCATGCATTTTAGCTGGCATGTACTTGACCGTGGGGGGGCTGTGGTTGCTGGTGTACACACTCAAAATTGTGCATGTTAGCTGGTGTACAGATGTTCAAAATGGTGCATATTATTAGCTAGTGTACACCATGCATACACTAAGCAATTTGCAGAGTGCAGACATATCACACTCAGCTCAGTGAGGCGCACAGGAGCACATGCAGACATATGCTGCCGAAGCCAGCAAATACATGGAGTGCAATCAATCATTAGGTGGTGTACTCATTAGGTGGTGTATTCTTGTTCACTCATTCACTCCACCATCATGACACATTAGCTAAAGTACACTTGACACGTGCAATTTACAGAGAACATACATACAACTCATGGAGTACATGCACATAAACTAACAAGCATGTGCATGCAGGCATTCCAGGTCAGCACACGCAAGTGAACCTAAAACCATAAAATTTGGCATTGGCATTGTTCAGTGCAGTCTACCAGTTATTCCTCTCACACAAAAATTCGCTCCTACACCTCTAAGTGCATGATTTCATGTTGTTATTGTCGGTTATATTTAATTCAGTTGACTTGACACAAGACGGAAGCGGAAAGGGATGCGGTGGGAATTTGGGAAAGAAGTAGATTAGAGATTTGATAAATTTTCGAATCTCGCACCTCGAAAATCTTTCGATCACCGATTCGCACGTCTCGCATGTGGAGATTCTGCGAACCTATCGCCCAGACAATCAAGCACATTCTCGCACACCAATGCAAAAGAATTGATTCGTTGAGAAACTAACAGTTTACACCATAAACTATTCTTCATTAAAAACTAAGAAGTTTGTGGCCTTTGTATAGGCTTACAACTTGACTCTCTAAATCTGATAATCAATCTGATAATGACAGGAAATTCTAAATCAACTAAACCACTCGAATAACGAAAAGACTCCAATAACAAAAGACTCAAATAACTAAAACTTCTTAACATAACAAAAAGACTCAAAACTAATATGAATTCTCCAAGGCCCCAAATAATATATCATCCTCTCCAGCTTAAGAACTTCACCACCTGGTGAACGACGATATAAATCGTATAGTCAGGTAGAAATCAATAGTCCTTTAATGCTGGAGAAAATGTGTCCATAAACGTTGAAGTACAATAGGATGTGAATCTACAGAAGATACTAAAACTCTCCTATATAGCAAAAGAGATGAAATCATATAGAATTTTCTTGGGATGTGAAGAATAACTCAATGTGCTCAATCTTCTCAAGTTTCTGTGGAATACTCGACTCGGACTCATCAGGATTGTCACTCAGTTAATCTCGTCGAGAAATTGTATGATGCATGCAAAGCTTCTTTGATGGTTCTAGAACGAACCTCTCTGGACAAACTCTAACCATCTCGTCATCTATAACTGCAAATTCATGTAAATTTCTATTTGATTCTGCAGCAGACTTGTAGCTATAATTGTTAATTACAAGAGTTTCATCAGTCTCGAGATGCAAAGCACTCAAATAAGATGCAACATGCTTATGAAATACACTAGGAACCAAGTCACAGCCTAGCTATAAGGAAATAGGATTCACTTGAGGTGGTAGTGGTGGTGGTGGTGGTAGTTCTTCAACCTTAGCCCTTTTTATCTCTTTAGCAGTCAGATTTAGTCATATTGTCACTTGACCACTTAAGTTGCTCATCTGCTTTAAAAGTAGATTTCTTGTCTACAGGGGCTTTCATGGATTCCAAGTTTAAGACTAGGTTACATGTTTGCTACACATTATCTACAGTGTAGGATAAGCATCACATGCCTAATATCTGCTTTTAATCCAGAACGAAACCTAGAAAGGGTATATAATTGATCTTCTTGTATTTCACTCCTCACAAAAAGGTCGTTGAACTTAGACTAGTCGAACGAGTCGGTGACTAGTCGGCGACTAGTCGCACCCAGATGTTAATATATTTTATTTCATGTAACAGATGTTGCTTCTTTTTTAGGTTTGTACTGGGCATATAATTTTCCAGCTTAGATAAATTCTTTGAAAATTCACAATTTTTTACTCTTTTTCCTCATATTCTTTGAAAATTCACAATTTGTTACTCTTTTTCCTGCATATTATTTCATATACTGTCATATTAGAGTTCAATCAGTATACACCTGGTTCGCGATGGAGGCGAACAGCCATCAGTCGAAAGGATCATAAGGAAGCAGGCAATGAGACAGTTGAATTCATGGCAGAATCAGGAAACTATACGCCAAGAATGAGATCTCTACATGGAAACGGATGTGGACAGTCGTAGTTTTAGAGTTAACATTTTCTAGAGTTCATTACTGATGGTCATCTGCTGAAAATCTCTTGGTGGTGAGAGTTTCAAGGCCTTCTTGGCTTCCTCTTGGAATTCAACTCGATCCACTGTGAATGTTTTGATTACCACGAAGTTAGAACGGGAGACAAACAATGTTCCCTCTTGTATTTTGATTGTAGAAGTATGTTGAAAAAGTCGGACCAAGTCGGACCAAGTCGGACCAAAAGTCAGACCAAATCGATCAAAAAGTCGGACCAAGTCGACGCCTAGTCGGTGTCCGACTCACCTCCCGAAGTCATTTAATCATCCATGTGCATGCTTCCTTGACGTAGGTCATTTTGTTTTTCTAGTAGGCATTTTTCATAGGTAAGAGGCAAATATTTTTCTTTACATTTCATGTCAAAATTTTGTTCTTTAGTCAATTTATTTTCTATGGCTTCTAATCGCTCTTCTGTATGATTTATGTTGTCTTTTAGTTCTAAGTACATCTTTTGAAATTTATTTTATAGACATTGAATTGCATTTTTATCCATATCTGATCATAGAATTTTGCCACTATGCAATAACATGTAATGCCAACCAATCATACAAATGCAAGTGCAAGACCCTAAACAACTAAATGTGTACGTTAATTATGCAAATAAAATAAAAATCCTAAGTTCTAAATATATATGATAGAATACAATTCTAAATATGCTAATGCGACACACAGATCAGACCAAAAAATGTGCAATTCCAATAATATCAACTAATTTGAACAAAACCAAATAAAAGAATTTTTTGGAATTTAAGAGGATTTGATCAGACTAGAGGCTATCTGGAGTGCAGTTAGCTTTGTTGTATCATGCAAGGCCTCTCGAATTTGTAGAGCTTTAATCCAGATGATCGATGTCAAAAAGTTCGCGCGAAAAGTTCGAAAATCGCCAAACTACGCTAAAAATACGACGGAATTATGATGAAATACGGCTAAAAATCACTGAAAATTTGCAAGCAGTACTGTTCAGCCGGCTTAGTCATCAGCTTGGTCAACGACTCAGCAGTTCAGTCAACGGCTCAGGTGGCTCAGCGGCTCGATCGAGCCAGTACTATAGCAATGGCGGCTCGAAGGCGCCATCAAGCTTTTTTCGACGATTTTGATGATGTTTCGACACCGAGTTTGTTGCACTAGCATCGCCTGAGGATAGTGAACAAGATGTGGTGTCTACGGGCCCAGCCGTCACCGGAGATGGCACCGACGAACTATGCAAACTTGACAGCATTGATGTTTCGATGATTTGGTCACGGTGCTGAATCTGGGTGTGAGCAGGGTCGTCGAGGGCTGTGGAACTTCTTATGGTGATGGCATGGATCGACAGGGTTGTTTGGGCGGTTTTAGGATTTGCAGGCAGCAGGGCGTGGAGTTGCTTTAGGGTTTGCAGGCGGTGCCTTTAGATGATGTGGTTGATGGAACTGTTGTTGTCTACGGACTATGAGGACGAGGGAGGTGGCGGCTTTTGTGGGAGGTGGCGGCGGCAAGGTTTGTTGGGGGGTAGGGTTTTGTTGAAAAATCCATTTTTTTTGTTTTTTGTGCAGAAAATCTGTCCTTTCCTTTTTCTAGATTTTTTTCGATCTTATTTGTTTTCAAAATTTTGTTCTTTTTGAACTCTTTTTTTAATCTAACTAAAAAGGATTTCTTTTGATAGAGGAAAAGAAAAAAAACAAGAAAAAAACTAGGTTTTCTGCAATTTGACACAGGACGGAAGCGGGAAGAAATGTGAAATTTGGGGAAGAAATATATTGGGAATTTGCTAAATTTTCGGGTCTTACATCCCGAAAATCTTTCGATCACTGACTTGCACGCCTCACACATGGAGATTCTTCGGACTTCTCCTCCAGTCAATCAAACCCACTCTCGCACACTAATGCAAAAGATTTGGTTCGTGAAAAAACCAAAAGTTTACACCAGAAGCTATTCTTCATTAAAAACTAAAAAGTTTGTGGCCTTTATATATATGCTTACAACTTGACTCTCTGAATCTGATTAGGACTAGAAATTCTAAATCAATTAAAACATTCAAATAACGAAAAGGCTCAAATAACTGAAACTCTTAAAATAACAAAAGGCTCAAACTCAAACTAATAGGAATTTTCCAAGGACTCAAATAAAAGACTCCTTGAATTCAATCTCTATCTCTAACCAAGTTTGTCAACAATTGGTTGAGTTTCTGCCAATATCTTAATCAAATGCTGAAAACATGAGGTCTATCTCTTTCTAAGCAAAACTTGCATAGTCTTGCACCGAGAACACCCCCAAGATCCCACCCCCAATAAGACGTGTGCGTGCGTGTGTACACATGCCCGCCCGTTCGCACATGAACACTTAAAGAAGCGAGGAGCACAGACAGAAACACAATAAAGAATCTAAGTAGACAATCACAAAATTTCAATGTCTTGCCAACAACATATGCTATTAATTGTGCCACACATTTCCATGCGACATGAATCCAGTGTTCTAAAACATGGTTCTGGACCACCCCGGGAAATGGGCTATGTGCCCTTAGAAGCTGTCGGCGTATTCGGATCATGCATATGCTTATTTGGACACATTCTGCTTACGCGCATACTTATTCTGGCTTAACTGAATTATGCGCCCGCACAGGCAGACATGGGCGCATGACCACAATGTTTTTTAAAAAAATTGTTTCGGTTGTTTTTAAGGTTAATTGTTTCTGCATTAAGTTTCATGCTAAATTTAAGTTGATGTTTTTATTATGAATCTTCTTTTTCAAAGTTCCACTCTTTGATTAATTATTTGACTTTTTTCTTTATTCGCATTTGCAAGTAAGCTCTCTAAATTGTCCATTTGTAGTGGAATTTGGATAACAATTTGAAGAACTAAGTCATCTTTTCCTTTTTAAGTTACTTGCTTAGTTGTTTACGATGATGTGTTATATTGCAATTGTGTTGACAAGTAAATGTTGTTTAATAATTCTACTTATTTGTTTGTCATCAGTAAAGTAGGTTAATTGTTGAGTCATCTTCGCATAATATGTTCATTCATGTTTCAGAAATTTATAATAATTTTTCCCTAATTTTTCATGATGAATTTTCAGCATTTACTAGACATTTATACAGGCATGTGCCTACTCTATGTGTGTGTGTGAATAATGTAGAAAAAGTGGCACATGATCTATAGATCAGGTGACAAGACATAAAAGATTGGAAAGTACAAGCCCCACATAGGCTTGTACTTTCTGTGGGGCCCGTCTTTTTGTGTCTTATACCTGATCTACATGATTATATATAATAATGTGTACCATACGCAATATGAGGCAAAGCCCTCTCACATAAAACAACTTTATGTGAGCGGACATACGAGGCATTGCCTCATATGTCGTATGATACTCATTGTTCTCATATATACATATATATATTGAAAAGTAAGTGTGTATATCATATATGTATGAACAAATGTACAAGGCACGCAAAGGCGGCCACCAGGAATGCCACAAAAGTGGGAGAGGCTAGGCAGCAATCACCACAATACATAACAAGCGGAGGCCCAAGCAAAAAAAACATGGCCAGAAAAACAAAGGCCTCAAATCAGGCCCCAATTACTGAGGACCAAATCAGCAGCAGCATCCTTCCAAGCCGTCAATTCGGGAAAGTGCAAAAGGTTGGATTATTGTGAAAACAAAAGAGATACAAAAGGTTGCTGAGTTCTTTCGAGATGTACTCTCTCCCAAGCCATCAATTCTAGAAGACGATTGCACTTTCCCGAAAAGAGGAAATTCTCAACCTCTATGAATTCTCTCACAATAATCCAACTTGAGAATCCCTAGCCCATACGACGAGTCATAGTCCGGTTGGCAGTTCAAGAAGATGACTGAGGCAGAAATGAAGGAGAATATGTTGAAGGAGTTGTGTTTCAAGTGCGATGAAAAATTTACACATGGGCATCGTTGTGAAGTTTGCAAGCTTCAGCTTATGATAGTAGACGAGGATGCAGAAGACGATGTGGTTGAGAGAGAAGAGCCGAGACGATGAGCATCTTCACTTGGAGTAGCATGGCCATTTGTTTTCATGCACCACCTTGAGAACAAAATGATTTTTTGAAGGAGTAATGATGAGCTCGTATTCTATCAAAAAAGACAGATTTGAAATTTTGGAGTTTTCAGGGGTGTTTTCGTAATTTTAGTTTTTAAGGGGTCGTTTTGTAATTTTCAGTTTAGTGTTTTTTGCAATTTTCCTTGTCTGAATTACCATCTCTTTTATTTATATGCAGGTATGGGCTAAGGATTCTCAAGTTGGATTATTGTGAGAGATTCATAGAGGCTGAGAATTTCCTCTTTTCGGAAAAGTACAGCCGTCTTCTAGAATTGACGGCTTGGTAGAGAGTCTCTCAAAAGAATTGACGGCTTGGGAGAGAGTTCCTCCCACCTTTGTTAGGTAATGGCTTTTTAGACCAATATGTTTTGAATCTTTTGATGATAATCACAACATTATATTATTGCTAATGACTCTCAATGTTTAACAATTGAAGACTAATAGCATTTTTTGAGACTAAAAGCTTAGTGCAAGGATGGATATCAAGAAGAGCATTGACATAGCTTGAAGCTTGATGAATGGAAGCTCATCAAGAGGTGCCATAGCTTGGAAGCTGATGGGGATAATCAAGGCTACTCAAGCTTGAAGAGTTGTACACTTAGAAGTAAATGAATGTAATCCATGAAATATTTTCATTCATGTCTTTTACTTCTTTGTGTGAGTAAGGTTGCCTCGATTAGATGGTCATACTCATTCATGCACATGCAATTACCATCTTAGTGAACCTTAGGATCATTAGAGAATCCAATCCAATAGGTTCCCCATGCCAAAAACTCAATTGGGGTTTTTGGACTTCCAACAGGCGCATGTTGAAGTCATGACAGGCGCCTGGTGGTTCCATATTTCAACAGACGGTTGTTCTGCAGATGCTCAAGCCAACTTCTTGACTCCATACTTGAGCTTTTGGTACATGCGACTGAAGTTCAAAAGACACGTGCCTGTCATCATACAGGCACCCGAACATTGTTCAACAGTCGCCTGGTGAACCAAAATGCGTAACTTGGTATTTTGAGCTCCAATCCATCGTGTGTGACAGACGACTGAAGTACATTTGTCAGGCGCCTATCAACCATCAGGCACCTGGACGTTCATCAATCGCTTGGTACACAAGTGCGTAAGTTGTCTTTTTCTAGCTCAAATCCATCCCTTGTAGCAGTCGCCTGATGAAGCCTTGACAAGCGCATGCACAGTGGTACATGCACATGTGTAGTCTTCTACAGTCGCTTGTCCTGATTCAGATTATAGCCGTTGGAAAAATCTAGCATTTACACCATGCGCCTGATATCTCTTCTTTAGTCGCCTGTCCGAGCACTTTTCAGCCAAAATCTAGCCGTTACAGATTTGTTTGTTTGGGCTTTTTGCTTGGGTTTAAGAGGTTTTCTTTGCTTCCTATAAATAGGAGATGCTTTAGTTCTATTAGAACTCTTGATCATCATTGAATATCATTGAGAAACATGAAGCCACTCTTATTTCTCTCATTTCCCTCTTTTAAGCCTTAATCGTCTTCATGCATTGAAGCTAGCTCATAGGGAAATCCTCCAAGTGTAATCAAAGCTCATCTCAACACTTGGAGAGCCTCTTCCATGCCTTGCATTCATTATTGAGTAAGTTTATCTCATCAAGGCATGGGTAAGAGTCCTTTATTTCATCTTTTGTGAATGAAACCCTAACTCTCTTTGTGAGAGTTAGCTTCTCCCTTTGTGGGAGTTTGAGTCCTTATGTAGGGTTTGGTGTGTCCTTGTGTAGGACAAATCCCTTGTAGGGATTGTATTCATTATCTTGTGTAGGATCACAGTGAATATTGGTGTGGCTGGATGTACCCCAGTTGAAGAACCATGGTAAAATCCTTTGTGTTTGAGTTTGCTTAATTGTGTAGATTAATCTTCTCTTGCACTTATTATTCCGCATTTGCACGTTTAATTTTTAATAACACAATTATTGACATTACACTATTCACTACCCCTTTTAGTGTGTGTTAGTATTACAAGGTAGACGGTCCTTACAACCTTTTCTACATATCTTTACTATTAAACCCTAAAAATCCATCTTTTTCCACTAAAGATCTCATGTCTCTATCAAACCCCCTAACTTTCTATAGCAAACCCATAGCGGATCTTATCACAAGTCCACATCATCACCCAAAAACTCAATGTGTCCACCAGCTGTAGCCTCTGCTGATCCATCACCCGATTGGAGATGAGATTATGAGTGACTTAACTGTTAATCATCACAGTGTACTCATGATCTGAAATCCTTCCCGTCAACTTCATGATGTGATTTAGAGTGAACCCCACCAAGGAGTTGAACGAGACTTATACGATGTACAAATGGGGATGCTCTTGTTCTCATGCCTCCTCCATATATTCTCTGATGATGTACAAATTGTCTTGGCACCATCCACTAGTACCAGGACAAGACCTCTCCCTCCAAGCAAATAGCAACAGTGATCGGATTCTCCTTCGCCATGCCTTTCACGGTGAAATATCTCTTGGCCTGATAGATACATACATATTGGTTCTCCCCCTCAAAAATTGGCATCTTCAACTTTCAGCACGAAACACCCACATGTCCAGCTCTCCCTCTAGGCCGTCCATAATGAAACCGATGGTAAACGTTCTGCCATGCACCAAAATCTCCAAACTGTGCTCCTTCTGCCCCACCGTCCCCCAGCCATCCTTAAAGCAATCGGAGTCTCCATCATCATCATCGTGGTCGTGGTTGGTGCCCCAACGATCGACAAGCCCCCTTGAAGGTCCGTTATACCCCCAGCAACTGTCATCGAGACCCATAGGAGCCATCGACTCCAAATCTAGGTCTGAAAGGCCCCTTGCGGCCCGCCGATGGCTCGACGAGCCCCTGGCGGCTCGTTCGTGGCCCGCACCCCCTGGTGGGCCTGCCTGGGGTCGTCGGGCCCTATCCTCTCATCACAGGGGTCGTGTGACCCCTAGCATGCTTGTTGAGGGCCGTCGCCCCTCCAGCTCATCCTAGGGGCGGTGCGGCCTGTTGAGTATTGATTCCCCTGATTTGGTTTTGATGATGAACAAACATAAATATCGGGTATTAATTCTCTTTGAACACAGTTATAGAGATCGTCGCCAATTTACTTTGTAGATCTCAAGCGACGTCTCAAGATTCCTTTAGAGCGCATGATCGTTGTGCCTGAAGCTTCGTTGAAGCTCAACGAGTTGTTAATGAAGTCAAGGGATTCAGACTCATCCTGATGGAGCTTTGAAGATGGTTTGTCGTGTATATTTATATTGTTTTCTAGCTTCGTTTCATAGAATGTTAAGCCTTGAGTCTTACTTGCCTATTAACCCTCATATCTAACCTATCTTATCACTAAGAATGCCCTAGCAGCCATTAGATAGGGTTCATTGCTTATTGTCTTTGATTTGGCTTTCTTGTGCATCTTAGTTGGTTCAAGGAGAAGATTTAATCGATTAAAAGACAATCTAATCGGTTAGGAATTCTTCTTAAACCGACTAGTCTTCTTTAAGATTCATAGCCTATTCACTATTGACCAACTAGTCGGTCCAAGAGGTTCACCGACCGACTAGTTCTCAAACTAGTCGGTTAGTGTTTCTTCTTAGACCGACTATTTTACCCTTCTTATTTCACTCAATATTCTGTTTGAATCTAGTCGGTCCAAGAAGGTTCACCGACCGACTAGTTCACCAACTAATCGGTCAGTGATCCTTCTTAGACCGATTAAGCTGCTTTAATTTTCCAGCCGTTGGAGATTTTATTTTCACGATTTTTCTTGTTATGTTTTGATCCTTTCCATATATGTTTGATACGTTTCAAACATAGAAATTCCTCTATTATGATAGAGGATTCAGATCTATTTTCAGATGAATCTATTATCAATTTCGAAAAAGCTCTCTCGATTCTTGACCTAATTCTCCAAGAGATCTTGAGCTTTGTGCGTTCATACTCCTGAAAGGTTGAATCACGATCATCATCATCATCCTAGCCATCTTCCTCTGTTCATCTTGGTGGTGCTAGGGTTTCGTGATCATCTTTTCTCATCATCTCTCCTTGCCCTAATACCGTAAGTATTTCTCAAGGCATAGGATTTTGTGGTAAGTGTTTCATATTTCATTAAATTTGTTATTTGAGTTTATCTCTCGGTTTGTGAGAGGTACGTGATCCCGGTTTGTGGGAGTCACGATTCGATTGTTGTATTGATTAATCTTGTAGTAGTTTCTACAAGAAGTTTTTAGTGAAAACTTGAGTTAGTGGATTCTAACTCAAGTAGCCGGAAGGGATCCGGGTGTCTGGGACGTAGGATCACCGGGAACAAGTCGGGGAGACTTGGGTGGATCCGAACCCATTATATCTTTTGTTTGTGTTGCATTATTCGTGTTGTCTATTATTATTCCGCATAGTTGTTTGTGATTGCAAAATAATTAGGAATTATACTCTTGATTATTTTAAAGTACTATTCACCCCCCCTCTAGTACTTGTGCAGTAGCTTCCAGGGCATTACATTTGGTATCAGAGCTTGGTTCATAGCTATGACAAACAACGACAACAAGGCCGTTCGACCACCACTCGACTACAGCTCCTACAAGAATCGTGAAGGAGCCTCTTCAGTGGTCGAAGGATACTCCTCAACCATGCCTCCTCACTTCAACGGTACCAACTGTGTACTGGAAATACCAGGTGGAAACTTTCCTCCGGAGCGCATCACTTTGGAGAGCCACATTAATGGAGTACGTTGAGCCTACTGAAGAAGACTTCACACAGTGGACTTCCGCGGAGGTCGCCGCGGAGGTCGAGCGAAGGTGAGCAATGCAAAGGCAATGAATGCCTTACAATGTGCACTGGAGCCTGAAGACTTCAACAAGATATGCACATGTAAGAGTGCATATCAGATTTGGAATCAACTTCTCATCTTGCACGAGGGAACGAGCAGGGTAAAACACTCTAAACTCACTGTTGTTAACAAAAAATTCAAGTTATTTCACATGGAACAGGGTGAAAGAATTAAGGAGTACTATGCTCGCTTCGTGGATCTAACCAACGAATTGGAAGCTCTTGGAAAGACATATACCCAAGAAGAGAGTCACAAAGATCATTGATGGGCTTCCTTCGAGTTGGGAAAAGCGAACCTACGCTATCGAGGAAGGTAATGATATGTCTAAGTATACTGTTGTTCAACTAATGGGTACCTTAGTGTCCTATGAGGTACGAAAGGACAGCAAGATCAAGATGCAGGACAAGTGAAGGCGTTCTTGAAGCAAGAAGAGCCGAAGAAAAAGGCGATTGCTTTCAAGGCCGCCCCTACCACACCTACCGATAGTGAAGAATCGGAAACTAAGTTGGACATGGAATCTTTGGAACTCATGGCAAAGAAATTCAACCGGTTCTTCCGAAAAGGTAATTTCAAGAACAAATCCAAAGTTGGTTCTACTAATGCATCTGCTCCTTTGTGTTTCAAATGCAATAAGCCAGGACACATCAAGGTCGATTGTCCACTCAACAAACAAAAGGAGAAATGGAAGGCACCTAAGTACGACAAGTCAAGAAAGTACAAGGAGTACAAGAAAGGGCTTGTCGATACATTCACCGACTCTGAAGAGGATTCTTCAAGTGGTGAGTCAGATGAAGAACAAGTGGAGAAAGCACCCATGTGCTTCATGGCAAGAGAACAACATGACCAAGAGACCGCTTCAGATGAAAGCGATGATGAAGGTGAAGAGGTAACTATGGATGACCTTAGATTAGCTAATGAACAAATTTGGTCTAAGTATTCTAAGTTAGTGAATAGATATACTAAAATTAAAGATGAGCTAACTAGTCTTCAAACCACACCTAAACCTGTCATCACCAACAACGACACCGTTGTTGAAGCATTGAGAATTGAGATTGTAAATCTCAAATCTCAACTTGAGCATGTTAACATTGAGGATTCGGATGAACATGAGATAGCGGATTTGATTTCTCGAAACTCAACTTTGAGTATTGAGAATGAGAATCTCAAGTCACATGTTTGTGAACTCACAACGCAAGTGTCCACTTTGGATGCTAAAATACTCTCTCAACGAGAAATATGAGTCCACATTAGGCCGGATTGAGAAATTCAACAAAGGCAAGGATCATTTGGATAATATTCTGAATGACTTACTTCCAGCCAATCATCGCATTGGCTTGGGTTATAAAAAGGAAAATTCATCCAAATCTTCCACCACCTTTGTAAGGCCATCCTCTGATACCTTAACTAGTGGGAGTAAACACCCCATGGGTAGTTCATCTACCAATGGTACTTCTACTAAGTACACATCCCTTTTTGGAAAGGAACCCACTTTGGGTGGACCTATAAAGAAGGGTCATGCATTTTTGTACACAAATACTATGCCACGTAGGAACACACCTCCTACTCCACAAGTTCACACTTATGATGATTTCTATGCTCCACGTCCACAAGCACGTGCACACCAAGTGAGACATGCACATGTTCCCCCACATGCATATGTTCACCCACATCATTATTACATGAATGATTTCCATCATGCACTGTATCATATGTTGCCACCACCATTTCATCATGTGCCACACGCTTATACACGCCAAGCATACACTAGACCACTTCCTCGTAGAACACATGCACCACGTAGAAATCAACAAAATGTGCATGCTCCCAATAGGAATAGGGCTCCCAAGACATTCACGATTTGGGGCCCGAAGGACACTAGCATGCATGAGAAACAAGCTTATATTAATTCTTATTTTATGAATGTTGTGCACAATGATGACTATATTGGGAAGTCTAAGTCCAATTGGACTTGGCTTCCAAAGGTCTAATCCTTTAGGACCCAATGACCTTGGGTACTATGATACAATGTTTTTATCTTCAGGTACTCAAGAAAAAGAAAAGGAGCAACAAATCTAAATCTAGCTCCAAGAACGGTTGGATACTTGATAGCGGGTGCTCAAAACATATGACTGGTAAAGCTCTGTTGCTATCCGAAGTGGTACCCATTGAAAATGGAAACCGAGTGGTCTTCGGAGGCAACGAGAGTGGAACCATCATAGGCGTTGGGAAAGTTGGTAACCCCTCTAAACCTCTTATAAGTGATGTAGACCTTGTTAAAGGCTTAAATCACAATCTAATCTCAATAAGTCAACTTTGTGACAATGGTTACAAAGTTAGCTTTGAGAAAGAAATGTGCCATATTTTAAGAACTGATAATAATAATGTGTTGTTCTCTGGCACACGCCATAAGGACTGATGATTCAAGGGGCAAAAGTTTGGGTAAAAATGAACGGACTGTCAAGCGTCACTCCATATGAAATCTGGGAAATAGTTCATGCGGAGTATAGTAATGGGAAGTGGAAGTATTTTGGGTGAATTCACTTAGGCATTAAATATTTTTACCATTAACCCATTAAAATTTGTGATGGGAAGTGGAAATGCACTGACGCATCAACCCATTAAATGCATGAACCCATTAAATATTTTAAATATTTTGAACAATGCATTAATGCACTGCCAGCTCACACAAAAGCAGAAGGATTGACAAATTTTAATGCACTCTCACGGATTAAATGTGTCATCCAACGATCCACACAAAACCAAATTCTCACATCAATCCACCATCGGCTCTGCTGGAGTCAAAAATCCAATGGACAAACATCGCTCACAATCCCCTCTTACAGATTGATGCGTAATCTAACGGACCAGACAAAACCAAACTTACTCACATCAACCCCATCCTTGGCTATAAAAAACAAAATCCCCTCCCTAATTCATGTAGACAAAAAATTCCCAAATCAAAACAAAAATTAAGGGAAGCGAGAAAAATCTTGGGCCAAGAAAAGGGTTGGAAGGGATGAGGCATGGGCGGAGCAAAGCTTCTCTTGAAAGTCCTGCTGGACAAGAGCATGTGGATCATGAAGCCAGACATCCATTGCCTAGCTTCTATGGGGGAGTCCTCAAGCTCTTCCTAAAAAATGTCATAACCATAGACATCGTATACGCCCTCTGCGCATTTGGCCGTTTGGGTTAGTGTTTGTACAGAGGGATGTCTAGGGCCTTTGTGTGTGCGACGGAATTACTATTGGAGGTTTTTGTTTTATTTTGTTAATGAATGCTTTTTTGTTGTTGGATGAATTGGGTTATTGATAGTTGTCTTTTTTGTTGTTGGATGAATTGGGTTATTGATAGTTGTCTATTTAGGAAACTAGAACCTTGACAATGATTTTTCTGAATTATTGTTGGGAAATGTGAAATTCATGTTTTGTACATTTTTGAATTATGTATTTCGTTCTACTCATTGCAATATTTTAGTAGACAAATTTTTGAGAATTTAAAAGAGTTTGAAAGAGTTTGAAAGCAAGAAGATGTTACATATAAAAAATGGCTGAGAAACCAGAAGAAATGAGGTCACTCTTTTGATTTGAATGTGGGTTTTTATTTGTTGTTGTTGATGAAGTGATGTTGGTGTTAGAGAATATTTTACCGACTATCAAAGGGGGAAATTTGGAGAATGTAGGTATTTTGGAACGTGAGTTTTTGTTTGTTTGTTGATTATGAATTGATGTTGATTTTTTTGGTTGCTTCGGAAAATAATTGATGCTGATGATGAATTGATCTTGGTTTTAGAGAATATGTTTCCGTTTCTCAGATGTGGGGCAAATTTGGAAGTTTGTATTTTGGAACTTGGGTGTGGGGTTTGTCAGTGTTGTCGAAGTGAAGTTGGTTTTAGAGAACATTTTTCTGTCTTTTTAATATGTTAGCTTATACAAAATTCTACGGCATGTGTGAAGCAAGATTTTTATATTTCATATTAATCCATGAATGTTTTATTTCAAGGGTTATAATAGCAGAAATTACAATTGTGGAAGAAAATTTTATCCTTACTACAGCTGCCTTGAAGTTCAACTTTGGATGCAAAGCAATATACAATGTGTTCCTTCTTATTAAGGGGAAGTACAGAAGAACGTTGCAATTTTTGAATGTGGATTCTTCTTCTTCATAACTGATATTAAAGGAAAAAAATAGCGGCATAGTATGAGAGATATGCCTTTGAGGTCCCTTTATCTATGAGTAAGGGGAGAAGAAAAGGGGTTTTGATTTTGTGTTTTTTGAAGAGTAAATGCTTGAGAGAGTTTGAAAGTAATAAGTTATATATTAAAAAATGTCTGAAAAACCAGAAGAAATAAGGTCATTGCCATTGACTCCCACATGGTCAGTGGCTACCGTGGATCTGATTGTAGTTTGTTTTTTATATCTCCAAAGATCGGTTGGATTGTAGTTTGTTTTTTTATCTCCAAAGATCGGTTGTTGGGTTTCATTCATAAAAATAATTTTTCTCGCCCCCCCCAGATATATCTTACTAAAATTTTGAAGAGAACTAAATTTGAAAGAAACTAAATTTTGAGATGATCTATATAATTTTTTTTTGTTAACTAAATAGCAATTATTGTATTTTAATTATTAATTTTTTTAAGATTAGGGGAGTCAAGATTTTGACTGGGGAATATATTAAATGAATAGTGCCCTTAGGGCACGCGTTAAATCTGGAGGGAACTAAATTTTTGGGGAACTAAAATTTCTGGGGGAGTAACATTGTTGGGGAACCAAATTCTTGGGGAGAACTACATTTTGGGGAAACTTAAATTGTTGGGAGAATTAAATACAATTATATCACTTTAATTATTGTTGTTCATTTAAAATTAGAGAATCAAAAATTTTGTGGGAGGAATATTTTAAATGAACCGTGCCCTTAGGGCACAGGTTACGACTATCAATTATACATTTGACAGCGATTTTTGAATCCTAGGGCTGACTAGGACAAGCTGACTAGGATAAAGGGGTTGATAGAAAGAAGGCCAGGATTAAATCTTGAGGAATGAACGGTTTAGATGAAGTTTTGAGATGAAATTTAGCTTTGAGATTTGTGGGTCTCATGTGGGTTCCATTTGATTGACAGACAATTAATTAACTCAGCCCGTTTGTTTGCATGACATGGGGGATAGCAATAGTCTTTTTTGGGATAGAGCAAAATGATTTTTTGGGGAGAGCAACAGTCATATGCTTTAAGAGAAGAAGATAGTCAAACGCCACTTGCCTTTCAAAATTAATTTTAAAAAATAAAGCTTCAAAATCAGGCATAGAATAAAATAAGTGAACCACCTTTGAACAACAGCGTTCTCGATTACAGCAAAAGAATAAAATAAGTGATTAAGTTTCAAAGTTGTGGATTGTTGACTAATCAATATTAAAGACAAGCAAAGATATTTTCACTAATCTTACCCCATGTGAACAACAGCGTTGGCTTCACACCATCCAACCACAACAAGCTCCAAGTGAACCCGCATGTGAACCACCTTTTAACAAATATTAATTTAAAAGAGATAAGGCCGAGTCGGTGGGCACTCCTCCATTATATAAACATCAACATGCCGTGGTTCAGACCAGAGACGGAGGATGCTTGGCGGCCATGAATCCATTCGACGTTGAAGTAGCCCGAAAAGAGACCCCGAAGCTATCAATGCAGGTCTCCAAGGCGATCATCCTCGAGAAGCGATGGCAGCTCAGGAGCGGGATTGAAGCGCTCCAGAAGCTGGCCGCCATGGGATCAGAAGCGCTGGGCCTGAAGCTAAACTTGCTGATGCCGATGGATGAGCTGACGGGCAAGACCACCGAGCAGATAGCATTTGAGGGCACCGCATCAGCCATCATCAGCGGTAGAAACAAGGAGAGGGCGAGCTCCAGCGCGGTGAAGTCGGTGGCCGCCCTCAAGACAATGTTGTCGGTAATGGTCGATGACAAGAAGGAAAGGATTCAGACCGGGATTTGGAATGTCGATCTGCTTCCAGGGCCGTCAGGTCTCTCCTCTCCGCCTCCAAGGCCTCCCCTCTATTTTAGGTGATCTCAGTACCATTTCTAGGGATTATTATCAATTCGTTGATCAATATCATCACTTAGAGCAAATTCAAGGAAAATTGTAATGTCAGGGAATTCGAGATCAACGGTTAAGTAAAGATAGATTGTTGGATTATAGGGGAAAGCAAAAAAATGTTGAATTTGATATTTTAGAAAATGCTGCTCTTTTATGCTGATTTTTATTTCTTATCCAGCTCATTTGCATTGTTGTTACCAAAAGTTGATTGCTTTTCTTGTGGCATATTATGTCATTTGATCTCTTTCATGATTGTAAATGGTTCTATGTGACGGTTCTATGTGACGGCCCTATGGTATTTATAGTTTCTTGGTTGCGAATTTTATTCAAGCTTGAGATGTGATCGGTGATTAGGGTTTGAAGAAGTAGGATTTATTTTAATTTCAGTCTATATGACTTTGGCACAAATTGATGGTTGGCATCAGGTTGCCACCATTCACAAAAGACTAAATTCTTTTGTTGAGCTTCCTAGATTTGTATCGTGCATCATGACACCCACCCAAGCTAGATGGGAATTGGCTTAGGTGGTGATATTTTTTTCAAATTGGGTTGATTTGATGTTGGAAGTTGGGTTGCTTTTCTTTGGTTTCAGGATAAATTTGCATCTACTTATGACGTTCGAACCATTCTGCTGTCGAGGGGAAAATTCATCCCCCTAAAAACAACTCATGGATGTCAATCATGAGTTTACTGAAGCTGTCACCGACAACAGGGTGCTCAAATCATGTGTGGAAACTCTCAAGAGTTATTGTAAATATTTCTCAGCTCTTATTTGATTCCCTCTAGCGGCTTCACCATAATCATGCTATGCAGACACTCTTTTAGAACCTCACTTGCACCCTCCAGCAAGAATAAAGGAACTCTACATTTCCATGAAACGAACTTCCTAGAATCACTGTGTTTTAAAATTGTTTCAGGTGAAGATGGCAGAAGATCTGGTCGCTAGAGGCTCTCTAACATGTAGCCTTGATCATCTCCTCCAAATCCTATTTGGCATGTAGCAATTCTTTTTGTTTTTGGGTTTGATTTTGGATGTGGTGGGAAGTATTCATCAGTGTGTACTTAGATTGTATAAGGCAAATTATGTGGTTTTATATGCTTGCACTCACGTTTCGAGTGTTGTTGTATACATCCAAATATAGGAGAACCCTAGGGGCATTTGACCATCGATCTACCCATTGTAAAAAGTTATATTCTTCCAAAACCGTTGAATTTGCAACGTGTAGATCGAATGTCAAATAGCATTGGATTCACTTGACTTAGGCAGCTAGGCGCCCGCGCCGAATTTGTTGGTCCGCGCTAAAGGCGCCCGTGCCGAACAAAATATTTATACGCTTATTTATTGTTTCGCACCGAAGGCACCCGCTAAATTTTTTTACGTGAATTTGTTGTTTCGCGCCGAATGTGTCCACACCGACTTTGTTGTTTCGTGTCGAATGCGCCTACACCAAATTTGTTGGTCCACGTCGAAGACGTCTGTACCGCTAAATATTTTTACGCTAATTTGTTCTTTTAAATTTTGGTTGTGAAAGTAATTTTTTGGGGAACAAAAATTTTGCGGGGAAAAATCTTAAGTGAACCGTGCCCGCGGGCACGGGTTATGACTAGTAAGGACTTATATATCTTAGATATTCCAAATTCCCATGAACAATGTCTAATTGCCAACACAAGTGAGCAACACTTATGGCATAAACGTTTTGGTCATGCGAATTTCGAAACACTTTTCAAACTATCCAAGTTAGATTCTATAAAAGGATTCCCTAAGCTTTCTTTTAATAAGAAAAGCTTTTGCGACTCGTGTCAACGAGGCAAACTTCCATAATCGTCACTCAAACCTAAGAAAAGCATATTCTCTAAACAGCCTCTAGAGCTTTTACATCTAGATCTTTTTGGGCCAACTAGAGTTGCTTCATTAGGGAATGCCCGATATAGACTTGTCATCGTTGATGACTTTTCTAGATTTACTTGGGTATTTACTTTAGTCAATAAAAATGATGCTTTTGAAAACTTCACAGTATTTGTTAAGAAAGTGCAAAATCTCATTGGAACCACCATTGTCACTATTCGTAGTGATCATGAAGGAGAATTTGAGAACGAGTCTTTCTCAAACTTCTGTGATGAAGTTGGTATTACTCACACATTTTCTTTTCCTCGCGCATCCCCTCAAAAAGGTGTTGTTAAGAGAAAGAATAGGACGCTAGTGGAATGTGCTCGCACTATGCTTGATGATAGCCACCTTGGCCATCAATTTTGGGCAGAAGTGGTACATACCGCTTGCTATGTGTTTAATAGAATACTCTTGAGGCCCGGCACTAAACAAACTTGCTATGAATTGTTGTTTGGTAGATTACCTCAAGTTAAACATTTTAGAGTTTTTGGTGCAAAATGTTTTATCAAGAACATGTATGGTAGTTTGGACAAATTTGATCCAAGATCCGATGAGGAGATATTTGTTGGATATCCCTCCCGTAGCAAAGCCTACCGGATATACAACAAAAGAACCTCAATGATCGAGGAATCACTTCATGTATCATTTAATGAAGACTTTGTCCCTCCTAGAATTATCGATGACGATGATTCTATGGAAGTAGTTTGTGATTCAGTTGATAAGTCTAATGCTATTGATTCTGTTGAAACTAACCCGACTAATGAATCTCTTGAGAATGTTCCTAGTGACCCGGGTGTTCCCAGAAAGCTTCCAACAGTTCGTGACCATCCCCATGAGCAAGTTATTGGCAACATGGAAGATGGTGTCAAAACAAGATCTCCAGTCAACTTCTTCGCTCACTGTGCCTTTGTCTCTTCCATTAGCCAAAGAATAACAATGAGGCATGTGAAGGTAGTTCTTGGATCCTTGCCATGGAAGAGGAGCTCATTCAGTTTGAGAAGAATGATGTCTGGGAGCTAGTTATGTTGCCTTCGAAGAAAACCACAACGTTATAGGAACGAAGTGGATCTTCAAGAACAAGACAGACGAGAACCAAAATGTTATCCAGAACAAAGCTCGGTTAGTTGTTAAAGACTACAGGCAAGAGGAATGTATCGATTTCGAGGAATCTTTTGCACCTGTAACTAGATTAGAATCTATTAGACTATTATTGTCATTTGCATGCTATAAAGATTTCAAACTTTTTCAAATGAATGTAAAGAGTGCGTTTTTAAACGGAGATGTCGTTGAGGAAGTTTATATTTCTCAACCTCCGGGTTTTATAAACGAAAAATTTCCAAATCACGTTTTCAAACTTAAGAAAGCACTTTATGGTTTAAGACAAGCTCCTAGAGCTTGGTATGACCGCCTAAAGAACTTTCTTTTGGATTTAGGTTTCAAAATGGGCGAGGTAGATTCAACGCTTTTTGTTAAGTATGCTAATCATGACATTATTCTAGTTCAAGTTTACGTAGATGATATCATTTTCGGTGCTAATAACTTCACTCTTTGCGAAGAGTTTTCTAATGTTATGAAGGATCAGTTTGAGATGAGCCACATGGGTGAGCTCAAATATTTCTTAGGACTCCAAATTCGCCGAGATCTTCATCCACCAAACCAAGTAAACGGTGGAGCAGCTAAAGCGATTTGGAATGGAGAATGCTTCTAGCAAGAAGACTCCAATGAGCACCACAACACATCTTGATAAAGATACAGGCGGCAAAGATGTAGACATTCGTCTATATCGAGGTATGATAGGTAGTCTATTATATCTTACTGCTAGTAGGCCAGATATAATGTTTGTCGTATGTGTTTGTGCTAGGTATCAGTCACAACCTAAGGATTCACACTTAATAGCGGTTAAACGTATTTTTCGTTATTTAAGTCACACACTAGAATACGGATTATTCTATCCAAAGTCAAGCACATATGAGTTAATCTCATATAATGACGTAGATTATGCTGGATGCAAATCCGACAGGAAGAGTACTAGTGGCACTTGCCATTTTATAGGAAATTCCCTTGTCTCTTGGTTCTCCAAGAAGCAGAATTCAGTATCACTTTCAACCACCGAGGCGGAATATATCGCCGCCGGTGCTGCATGTGCACAGGTTCTCTGGATGAGACACACGCTGAAAGACTTTGGTATAAACTGTGATATTTGCCCTATCATGGTAGACAACCTAAGTGCAATATGTCTCTCTAAGAATCCGGTAAACCACTCCCGTACCAAACACATAAATGTCCGTCAACATTTTCTAGATGATCATGTAGCTAAAAGGACATCATATTAGTGTACGTTGAAACACAGAAGCAAATCGCGACCACTTAAGGAAGATACCTTTGTGCGGTTACGTCGAGAATTGGGGATTATTGATGAATCCGAGATTTAGGATTCATATTTTTATATACTTTTGCATGATAATGATATTCATAAGCTCATGCTGGATTTATGAGTGATATTCTCTGTCCTTTTTGTATATGATATGTTGTTGTATGTTGTGCACTTTATGCTGTTATCTGCTGATGTTCGATATATTTTTTGTTGTCTGGATGTATCATTTTTGTTGTTTCTATATATATATATATACATCCTGTTGCAGTTCGTATCTTTGTGCACATTGTACTTTGTCTCTGTTGTTTCCTTCGTCGCTCGGCGACTATGTTAGTTTTCTAGCTTTGTTTGTATGAAAACATGAATTGTTTTCCATGCACTCAATTCGCTACAATGTTGATATTGGAGAGATTGTTCCTTTAATCAATCATATGATTTGATGATTTCTCTTTTCGGTTTTCGACTATGGTCTAGTTGACACACTTTGTTTTTCTTCGATATTTTTCCTTGGTGTCATTTGGACCATCGGCATATTCTTCGACTCTCTTGTTTAGATTTTTGTTTAGCCATACTTGTCGTTGACTTCCTCCCGCTCTTTTTGGATAATGCCAAAGGGGGAGAGAATTAATAATGACTTGGTGTTAAATGATAATTTAAACAATTACCGTGAATCTAATTTCATATGTTAGATTCAGTGGGAGTGAAGATATAAAAATCTATGGATTTCGATCCTATATTTCAATAGTTGGATCATGCTTTATTCTTTTCTCTGCTGATTGATGCTCCTGTTTATTATTTAATATTGAACTAACGTGCCATCAATGCAGGGGGAGTAGGTAAATTTCATTTATTTCATTATTATTGATTTATATTTATGTTGGTTTGTCATCACCAAAAAGGGAGAGAATATTGAGTGTTGATTCCCCTGATTTGGTTTTGATGATGAACAAACATAAATATCGGGCACTAATTCTCTTTGAGCGCAGTTATAAAGATCGTCGCCAATTTACTTTGTAGATCTCAAGCGACATCTCAATATTTCTTTAGAGCGCATGATCGTTGTGCCTGAAGCTTCGTTGAAGCTCAACGAGTTGTTAATGAAGTCAAGGGATTCAGACTCATCTTGATGGAGTTTTGAAGACGGTTTGTCGTGTATATTTATATTGTCTTCTAGCTTCGTTTCATAGAATATTAAGCCTTGAGTCTTACTTGCATAGTAACCCTCATATCTAACCTATCTTATCACTAAGAATGCCCTAGAAGCCATTAGATAGGGTTTATTGCTTATCGTCTTTGATTTGGCTTTCTTATGCATCTTAGTTGGTTTAAGAAGAAGATTTAATCGATTAAAAGACAATCTAATCGGTTAGAAATTCTTCTTGAACCGATTAGTCTTCTTTAAGATTCTTAGCCTATTCGCTGTTGACCAACTAGTCAGTCAAGAAGATTCACCGACCAACTAGTTCTCAAACTAGTCGGTTAGTGTTTCTTCTTAGACCGACTAGTTTACCCTTCTTATTTCACTCAATTCTCTGTTTGAATCTAGTCGGTCCAAGAAGGTTCACCGACCGACTAGTTGGTGAACTAGTCGGTCGGTGAACCTTCTTAGACCGATTAAGCTGCTTTAATTTTCCAGCCGTTGAAGATTTTATTTCCACGATTTTTCTTGATCTGTTTTGATTCTTTCCATATATGTTTGATACGTTTCAAACATGGAAATTCCTCTATTATAAGAGAGGATTCAGATCTATTTTCAGATCAATCTATTATCAATTTCGAAAAAGCTCTCTCTCTATTCTTGACCTAATTCTCCACGAGATCTTGAGCTTTGTGCGTTCATACTCCTGAAAGGCTGAATCACGATCATCATCATCCTAGCCATCTTCCTCTATTTATCTTGGTGGTGCTAGGGTTTCGTGATCATCTTTTCTCATCATCTCTCCCTGCCCTAATACCGTAAGTATTTCTCAAGGCATAGGATTTTGTGGTAAGTGTTTCATATTTCATTAAATTTGTTATTTGAGTTTATCTCTCGGTTTGTGAGAGGTACGTGATCCCGGTTTGTGGGAGTCACGATTCGATTGTTGTATTGATTAATCTTGTAGTAGTTTCTACAAGAAGTTTTTAGTGAAAACTTGAGTTAGTGGATTCTAACTCAAGTAGCCGAAAAGGATCCAGGTGTCTGGGACGTAGGATCACCGGGAACAAGTCAGGGAGACTTGGGTGGATCCGAACCCATTATATCTTTTATTTGTGTTGCATTATTCGTGTTGTCTATTATTATTCTGCATAGTTGTTTGTGATTGCAAAATAATGAGGAATTATACTCTTGATTATTTTAAAGTACTATTCACCCCCCTCTAGTACTTGTGCAGTAGCTTCCAGGGCATTACACGGCCCCTGGCGTGGCCATCGTCCCCTTCTCGCCGTTCCCAAGGTGATGTGGCCCTTAGCAATGTTGCAAGGGTTCGATGCCCCTTTCCGACTGCTCCCAGGGGCGATGCGGCCCCTGGTGTGGCCAACATGGGCCGCCACCCTTTGGTGTGTTTCCAGGGCTCACAAAGCTCTTGATCCGTCTCGGATTGGGATTCTTCGTCAAAGTCGACAACCTTCCCCTTACCATTGATCAAAGTTTTCGTCGTTCGCCTCAGATCTTCGTCGTGGTCTTCATCTTCCTTCATATCTTAGTGTGTTGGCTTCACCTTTTTAGATCTAAGGCTTCGGTTCATCTCATCAATTTTTTCCTTACGATTTTCATTGTCGTCATATGGTTTGCAATTTATCAATGCGATCTTTATTGAATCGTGATATAAGCCTAGAGGGAGGTGAATATGCTTATAAAAACTTTTCGCGAAAACAAAAACAATGTCATACTCAATCAAACAATCACAGAGCAAATATGGTGCAAAAATAATAACGCAGCAGCAAATATAGAGTGCACACGATATTTACCCTGGTTCGATCGCCCCCGACCTACTCCAACCCCAAGTAATCACTAGTATAATATTGTCAAGATACAAACCATAAAGAACTTCGTGCCCCAACACTCAGCTCACCAAGCCTTGTATCTCACTCCCCAAAGTATCGAACAATACTATCCTAGCGAAAACTTTCCCTTGACTAGTCTCAACCAGTCAAGAGCCCAAAATCCCCCAAAAACGAAAGTGAAAAATAATTACAAAGATCTACTAAATGATATCACAAATATAAATGAGATAGAGATTATAGAGCACTCGATTTGTGACGTTTCAGTCGTCCATGTCAATCAGCTCGTCATCAGCTTTGCGCTGGCGCAAACGGTGTCTTAATCTGATCTCTGAATCAAAATATATAGCCCTCCAAAGTTTGCTGCGCAAATCTGCCTGAATCTGGTCTGTGCGTAAATCAATTCTATGTTGTGCAAAATCAGCAGTAGTCTGTGCGTAGCAGTCTATGCGTAAAGTAATTAGATACTCCGTCTTCCAGAAAATGCAGTAAATCGACCCGAGCTCAGAAAAATCCGAATAAATACTCGTTGGAATCGTGAGCTCATCCTCTTCGACTGAAAAATAAGAAAGGACGGATTTGATTGCTCTTATGGACATGAATTCTTAGATCTTTGGAGTGCATCGCTGCTTAGAGAGTTTGAAGAATCTTTGGCTTGAGATCTTTGTAGAAGATGACTTGATTCTTGTATGTGCCTCCTTTCTTGAGTTTCTTGGTCCCTATGATGGATGGTTCCTTGTACTTGCGGCAAGTTGAAGATGATGGAGACCTTTGGCCTAAGAGATGATGAAGATATGAAGCTATTCAGAATATAACTCACGCTAAAATAAAAGGCACTGGTTTAATATAGAGATCAAGATCAGAAAAAAAATCACCATAGCGTAAAGCATTGAGTTGTGATCGTCCTGCTGCAAACGGTTTGTCGATCCGAGCTCTGTAGAGAGAGTTATGCACTTTTCAGCGTCGTCCATCGAGGTCCTTCCTGTGATTCAATGATCTCTTTGAAGCTTGGAGAGGAATTCAGCCAAGGAGGAGGATTGATCTTTGAAGCTTTTTGGCTCAATGGGATGCAATAGGGATGTTTCTCCAAAGGATATGTTTATATATATGTATGATCCAAGAGTTTGAGTCTAATAGGAACTCTCCCTTTGTTTATATCTTATAGATAGAATCCCATTCAATTAAAACTTCTTAAGGTTGATTTGATATGGTTTGTTTTCATCCCATCTCCTTGGTCCAATGAACTTGGTCAATCTCCTATGGGAAGTAGAATTCTTTTGTATCCAAATTAAATCTAATTTGAATCCAAATTGAACCAAAAATTTGACCAAGTCAAATTCTCTGAAGCCAAATTGATTTGAACTTGATTTGATTGTGTATTTGAATTTTGCTCGTTATCCCTCCATGTCATATTGACCAAGTCCAATTCTTTTAATTACAAGATTGCCATCTCTCCATCTATTGCTTGAATTTACATCATTGCCATTACTCCCAATTTACAAGATTGTAATTTATCAATAATCACCAGATTACCACTACTTGCTCCATGTTTATTTTCACCTGAAAACACTTAACACATCAAAAATATTCACGAAATTTTGTTATCATCAAACAAGAAATCATAGATCGTTGTACCTACTACGTTGTATCCAACAATCTTTTTGTCCATCGAAGAGAACTTCTCTCCTCCATCTATTTCTTGAGCCCTTCAATCTCGCTATCGAGTTTCTCCTCCAAAGCTTCCACCTTTCTTGTTGCCTCCATCTAGATCTAGATTCTAATACCAATTTGATAGGATTTTTTAGTGTTTTAGGGATAAAATTTTGATTGTATTGAGATAGATGAATCCAAGATAATTTGGCCTCTTTCGAGAGGAGGACCAATCTCCTAACCTTTGATTCGAGAGAAAAGACCAAACTCTCCACAATGTAAGGTTCTAATCTCCTTCTAATGTTTTCTCACTTAATTTCCACATGAAGAAAAATAGACCTAGCACCCTCTTATATCTATTGGACTAATTTTTCAAAAATTACATAATTACACCCTAAAACCCAAAATTACCCAATTTCCCCTGGATCACCCTGGATCATCTTGTCGCCCCTTGCTCGCTCATGCGCCACCGTCGCCGGCCTATAGCTCCAAAGGAGCTTCAAATGCCAAGCTAACTGGTTTGTTTGAAAACCAGTTGGTAAGTGAAGAACTGAAAATAGAAAAACAAAGATCTTATATATGCATTCCACTCCTGGGTTTATAAGGCAGTTATATTGCAAGAAAATACTAGATGGTTTCCTATACCATTATTGTGACATGTAAGGAAAGGATCTAAAATAATGCAAGGTTGCACATTGAAATTTGAAGAACGTCCACATAAAATAGGCTAACATAGCAAAAGAAATTTTTTGAGCAAGTTCTTTGAAAAATTATATTGGACTCCGAGGATTTTTTTTAGATTTGCCAACAACTAATAAGGGATGAGAATGGGCCGGGCCAAACTGGGCCAAATAGATGCCCAATTCAAACCAACGGGCTTTCAGGCCAGCACAAATCCCATATGGGCTTCTCTAAGAATACCCAATTGGTTTAAAGATGTCTTCAGGCCAGCCCGCCTATCAAAATAAAATTACAATAAAAACATTAAATAGAAAAATGATTAAAAATAACGATGTGATAACGATGAACTAGAAATTTGGTCAAGTGCCAAGGATGCGATAACTATGGCAGCAATACAATTTTAACATGATCAACTATACCTCATGTTGTCCCGTACAAAACTCCATTTATAATGCTAATAAACTACCGGCCAATGGTACATTGGTATTTGATACAATACCTAATAAAGCGAATCACATCTTCTACGAATCGCGGGTTGTTGATGAGGTTGTTGTGGTTGGTGGATGGGAGGCACGCTGTATGGTCCCATGGGTGTGTGTCCATGTATCCGAGGTCCATAAGACTTGCGGTGCCGTCTGCCACCACTCCCACGGAGGCGAGGTGTGGGGGTAGAATTAATATCAACATCAAAAAGAAGAATGATTGCTCCACTGCAAGGTGATATGGAGCAACAATCTTGAATTGTATGTAACTCTGGATTCGAATCTCATAGGAAAAAATATGAGGGAATGGGATATGAGGAATGAAAGGATAAGTCTGGTTTCATTACAGCTGCAAGAGATGATTTTTTTTTTTTTTTGAAATGTTCTCTGTGGCTCCCAAAGCTTGTATGTTCTTCTTTCTGTCGAGTTTTGACTAGGAGAATGAATGCTAGTTTGATTGGGGGCGGCCTAGTGCCATTGGGTTTGGTTTTGAGCGGCCCGATCACTTCATTTGGGTATTTGGTTTCGGCCTCGGGCTGGCCCGATGCCCATTGGATATGAGTCTTAAGTCAGGCTTTTTAGGCTAGCCCGATTGGGTGCCGAGCCAGCCCAAGCCCATTCTCATTCCTACCAACAAAGTTGGAGACGAACCTATGCAAAATGCACAAATGGATTCATTTCATAGTTGCTCCAATTCCCTATGTTTATAATAACCCATTTAGTTTGTAATTATACACGCACAAAAAGAAATAACAGAACAACATTAAAAGAAGCAAAATAAAACATCTATAACCATATAACGTATGTCAAAAATTTTACATGTCAATAACATGGCACTTTATACTTGAAAAAAAAAGAAACAGGACACGGTTCATGGGAAGCAACGTAAGTCCAATGTGAAGAAACAAGTTCTACAAGATTTAAAGAGCATGGACACAGACATTGAGGGGAGTTTAGATGAGAAAGGTCAAACTTAGGACATCACACCTTCCTTCTCCTTGTGCAGCTACGACTTATTTTGAGGCAAGATTATGTGATATGTGATGTACCAAAACAAGAAGCAAGTTGTAGCTACTGTTTTGACTTGCTTACATGGGATTGTACCTCTTTGATATGTGCAGTAGCTTCTTTCCATTTAAACAGCTTCAAATGGAACAATAGAATATATGTGTGCAGTTATTTCTTAAAATGAATTAAAAAATAGTCAGGACTACGGTCTGTGGTCATCACATTCTCAAAGATTTACATTGTATCTATCAAGAAATGCATCTAATCTAGTTAAATAACACATCATATCATGGTCATCCAATGAGTAGAACAAAAATTATCTTATAGTGACCCATAAAGCCCTCAGATTGGCATAATTTTTTTATTGATTATACCATGCTGTTTGTACATTGTTCCCACCACATAAGTAGAATGCATATTAACGTCAGGCATATGTGTATGTTTTACAACTGCAAAAAGAAAAAAATCATTATCCTGCATAGCATGCAATTAGTTTGCTTGATATTATCAAATATCATAGGTAAATGTCCTCCTGGAAAGGTATACATACCAATCGACCTGGACATTGCAAGAACACCAAATACACGGTATCCATTCCATTGGATCACCTTGCCACCAGCTGCTTCAATTCTTTGATATTCATCATCTCTGTTTGGCTGGTCAATATAGGAATAAACAGGTTGGTTGCTAAACCCATGCCTACCTAGTCTAGAACATAAATGGAAGTGAAACGCATTCCTTACTTTATGATCCTCTGACAGAGGAATGCATTGTTTGCCACGATACAGGACAGCCCTCGAATCCCCACAGTTGGCAACAATGATGTGTGACGAAGAAATGACAGCAACTACGGCAGTAGATCCAACGGTTTCCGGAGCAAGGGGTTCTGATGTAGCATCAGAACTACTACTTCCCTTCCCTCCAACCTCATCATCGACCCGCTGAAAGCAACTGGTAAAAGCAATCTCCCACTGCTTCTTTGAATCACCTTCACTAGCGCCGACCATGCCACCATTTAAATTTCTAATCTCATCGATCAAAGCTAAATGAACGCGATTCTGACAGTAGTTAGCGACCTGAAATTATAAAAGAACCCAAATTTGTAGGAAGGGTTTAAAATAAAGCAAAGCAGGCAACTTTGCACAAATGCGAGAACAGAACAGAACACAAACAATGGTATTACCTGGGCACCACCGTGACCATCATAAACACCAAAAAAATGAGCAGGCAGGCAACACGAGTTTGGGATCATACCATCTACCAATTTGTCACCAACTAACATTTGGTAAGGAATTTCATGAAACCATGGAACTACAGCCAAAGCATCTTCCATTTCCGGCCTCCTCCCACATATAGACATCGAACCCCAAAGGGGTACGTACTCCTTCAGGAGTACACTAGATCTGATTGCCTGAATGGCACCATCTAGAACCGTTGGGGCCTTCTGGCAGGTCGACAACCTCAAATCTAACTCCCCAATCTCGACACCAGTGACAATGCTCTTCATCTCACTCACTGAGCTAAGTGCTCCAATGTCATAAGCATCCACCGAAGCCAGCAAGTCTTCGGCTACACTCGCCCCACCGACCCCATCGCAAGTTATTGAATCAATAGAAACCACAGACGCCGCATCGTCATCATCGCTTCCCGGTATCGACTTAATCTCTAGATCATCACCAACACCCTCACCCATCACCACAATTTCGCTCTCCACGGCGGCTGGCACCGGATTAGACAGCAAGGCCGCGGCATCCGCCATCAATCTCTTCCGACCAAAATCCACAGGGTTGTCACAGATAGAACCAAGCACTCTATAGGATGGGGGCGTCACAAAGCTCGGAGACATCTCTATCAACTTCCCAACTCAAGCTACTCCCTACCCCAATCCGGCCCAAACTAATACGATAGTAGCAGCAGTGATGGCAGCTCTCCAGCTCCTTACGGACCAAGTATCCTCTCATAGCTCAACAATGATCAAATTTCTTCTTCCGCCTCTTCATTCCTTCGGCATCGTTTCCAGTAACAATTTCAAGGGTTTGCTTCCTTTTTTTACTTGTAAAGATCAGATCTTTTATGCAAATCTAACGACCTACTAACGGGCAGCTTCAGGGATCAATTCTTGGGCTTAAAATCCCCCCACACACAAAAAGAACAACCCAATCCAAAAGATGGGAAGAAGGGATGAGCAGGGTCTGATCTAGCTGTATATATACACAGCTGCCCTCATTTAATTATGTGGGCACAAAAAGATCGGAACTTTATGCTGCTATGGCACAAGAAACAGGAGTTACGAAAGAAAAGGGAGGGGAGGAGAAGAACCTAGGAAAGTTGAGGTTGATAAGCTTGGGGGGATCACAGGAAAACCCAATCCAAAAGATGTCACCTTTGGACCTTTTTCCATCTCAGTTCCCTGGATCTGAAGGAACCCATGTGTCAACTCTCGCCACCTCCCCCTCTCTCCAACAGATTTAATTTCGCTCTCCCGCTCGTCTCCCCCGCCTCTCTCTATAGGCCATTAAACAAAGATCCAACTTTATCTTGAACTTGAAGTGCTTGAGTTTCCAAAGGGATGAAATTTAAATATATAATGAGAGAGAGAGCGAGGGAGAGCAACAGCCGCTCCAAAGAGAGAGGGAGAGTCGTGGAAGCTTACCAGTTTTTTCAGTAAGAAAATAATAATAAACGAGGAGCCTTTGTCTTTCCACTGTATTAAGAGCCCCTCCCTTTCTCTTCGAGAAGCTGGAGCTTGATTGATGTGAAAGAAAGAGGAGAGAGGAGGAAGATGATGCTGAGGAAGAGGACAGGTGTCGAGAGTTGACGGTGCTAAAAGCCAATTCCAGCCGTTTTCGTCTCTCTCTCTCCGCTCTGTAGAAAGATTAGGGATTGTGAGGAAAGACGAGAATGCCCCTGGGTTGGATATGAATGTGCAGGGGACACGTGGTGGCCACATGGGGGGTGGGTAAGCGGGTCTGTTGTTGTGTCCCGTGCGTGGGTCCGCGTCGTGAGCTCCGACAATAATACAACATTAAGTATGGCGTTGCATACGTGTCCAAGCACGCGTCACCCAGAAATTTATTTCCTTTTTCGGGTGGGCTTTAAAGGGACTCCTGCTTATTGGACCCAGTGGGCACACAGTCACTGACATGGGTCCCGCTGGAAGCGAGGTCGTGAGAAATAGGGAGAATTTGCTTTGGAAATATTGAATCCGATCCGTTTAACTTTCTTGTTTAGGTCGAGGTGGCAAACGGGTCGGGTCGGATCGGGGTTTGACCCGACCCGAATTAAATTCCGGAATTAAATTCGCGTCAGGGTTCGAATACCCGTACCCGACCCGGCCGTAACCCGGGTGACCCGTACCCGACCCGGTTTGTCTTATGGGTCGAGTTCGGGTCAGGTTCAAGTCGGGTTCGGGTCAGGTTTGGTGTGAAAGAGTGATTATTTTGCAAAAAAGATCGGGTTCTGGTGGGGTCCGGATCGGGTCGGGGTGAAAAGAGTGAAACATGGGTCGAATTCGGGTCAACCGAGTCGAGGGGTCAAACCCGTACACGACCCGGATTTTTATCCCGGTCGATCGGGTTGACCCGAATTCGACCCGACCCGGATTGGCCCTTACCCATACTCGACCCAAGAGGCCGGGTTCGGGTCGGGTCGGGTCTATTTTGCCACCCCTAGGTTGGAGTCTTTAAACCTAAATCCAATGTCTTACTTATATCCAGTCCGGGTATGGGTATTTGTACCTCAAAGTTTTTAACATCCAGATCCGTTTAGAAAGGGACTAGGGATTAAATAGAAGGTTGGATGACATAAATAACGTTATGTTACAACTCAAAGAAAGAGTAACCATGGCACAAGGCCATGGTCATCTATTTATTTAACAATATGGAATACCAAAGAACATGGGATCCCAAAGGTCCCAATTATCCTAACTAAATGAGGCATTAATGGAGGGATATAAGTGATGGGGAGGCCAAATGCCTCCCTCACTCATAACACTCCCCCTTATCCATCCATTACTTTGGTCTTAGCGTATAAAACTAAGAGGGTGGATACTTTCGGATCGAGAGTAATCATGTATGCCTCGTTAAAACCTTAACTGTGGAAAACCCAGTGGGAAAACCAACAGCTTAAGGAAAAAGAGTGCAACCCACAGGTTACTCCCCTGATCCATAGAAGCCTTATGCTTGTAGGTCTTTCAGCTTTCATTAGGGGTAGACACTTCAGGGTCCAGAGTTAAATGAGGTTGCCTCATTAAAACCTTTGGCTATGGAAAACCCAATGGAAAAACTCATAGCTAAGGGAAAAGAGTACAACTCTACTATCAACTCCCACTGATCTATACAAGCTTCAGGCTTGCAGATCTCCTATGTATCTATACAATCATTTCCTATTCATCTATACATCCATCATGTTCTGAAAGCAAATACAATCATCAATTATCCATACAAGTTTCACTCGCATCTAGCGGCTACTGAAAAACAGTGGCGCTCTGGAGTGGTATGCTCTTCGAAGTTGGTAGATGACTCCACGTATGTATACTTTTACTCAGTCTTCATTGTGTCTGCAAGGTACTGCTGGACCTGGCTGAGTGTATTCTACACTTGCTTCTTGGATGATGAGATTCTCAAAAGATGTAGACTTTGAAGGATGATATGTAGATCTTTAGGAGGTGGCCAGACATTTATGCTTAGTCATCGCGATGATTTGTAAACCTGCATATGCGATATATATTCCTTGGATGATGATCCTTGACCCTTAGAAGTTGCGCAGAAGCAGCTTACCCTTGGTCCATTGGTGCTCTCTAGGCCAACACTGTATCTGGCTAACAGCTTTACTGCAGACATTCTACTAGAGACACATGCAGTTGGCCAGATAAAAGAGTGCAACTAGTACACTATAGCTAGGCTCTTCAGGACCTATGATGTCATCCCCCTCTTCCAGCGACTGGAAGACGTCATAAATAAGCATCCATTTTTAATAGATTGCAAATGGACATCTTTCTTCATAAACTCCTGGTGTATGAAGAATATGATAGGTATAAAGGGATTCCACCACGAAGGTGTTTAATCTGTAAGCCGAGACAATACCTTGTTTTGCCTAGGTATTTCATTATGAAAGTATGCTTAAGGCTATCAGATATCTCAATGGTCTTTGCAGAGATCCTATTAGATTTAAGTCGTCCACATATACGACGACTATTACAAATCTTGTCCCCGTTCTTTCGATAAAGATACACGGGCAGACTTCATTATTAGTGAATCCTTATTCAGCAAGGAATTCGATAAAGCCTTTATAGAGAAGATGTTCCTACGTCTCTCTTTCATTTCTGGGTGTAGAGTATATCCTTCTGGAAGTTTCATACAGATCTATATATCTATATTGTCATATAGATATGCAGTCACAACGTCCATGAGCTGCATTTCTTGGCTTTTCCAGAGATGGTTAGACTTAGTATGAAATAGGAAAATGATCACATTTACTTCATTTCTTTTTCTTATGATAACCAACTTATATTCCACAGGTTTTACACATTCAAGTGTTTGGACTACTGGTCCAAAGACTTTGCGTTTCAAGAGTGAATCCAGCTCTACTCTTCTCGCCTCGTCCCACTTTGGCCAATCTATGCATTTACGCAATAGAAAAGTGGGTTGACGTCATCGTCGTATTCAGCGACGTGAACGGCAATAGCGAAAGCAAAATCGTCATCGACGACTGTGCTATATCTATCCAGTACCTCTCCAGTATGTACGTAATATAATGATGTTTCTCCTATTGTTTCCTCTGTAAGGGAAATCAGGAGGGGAGAGGTCGCTGGTCTGAGCTCAGCATCCTGTGGAGGAATCATTTTAATATCTCCGGGAATCTTCCTCTTTCGAGGAACTTTATCTTTTGAACCTGTCGGGCGTCCTCTTTTCAATTGAGGTACAACCAATTCTGATGCCGGTGGATTGCATCCATCTTTGGGGATGTCAATCCTAGCTGGCGTGTTGACAGCAGGGACGTGTGAACGAACAATCTTACGGTTTGTCCGTAAATATATCCGACAATTAATGTACTTTAGTCTGAATGTGAAGGATCTTCATGATCTCATCTTCACACAGAAATAGTATGCGGATCATAACGAGATTAGGACTTTTGTTTCCCATGATATGGTCTTAGAAGCTTCATGCTTCTTTAGATTGCGTGCCTATTTTAATGTGACTTTTTTCATTCACAGTTATCAAGACGTGCTTTTAATGCATTGTTTGTCATGGGTTCTAGGTATCTAATAATACATGGCGAATAAAACCATATAAAGATAACCAGTTTTAAAGAGTACCCATTTTGGTCCTTTGAGGTGGTGCTATTGGGACATATATTAGCACATCCAAACAAACTCCAATTAGATATGTTTGGTGGTGAACCATAAGCAAGCGGCATCAGCAATAAGATACAGCCACAAGAGGGCCGTATCGTGATAAGCGATGCGGAATGCGGTATGGAGTATCCCTAAACATCCACAGGCAACTAGGATTTAACAATAGACGTGAAATCCATTGGAGTCCTTTTATCAAAGACTCTGATAACCTATTTTAAGTATGAACATGCTACATGATGTTCAATTTCAATGCCAGTTGCTTGGCAGTAGTCTTGAAAAACATTTGTTGTGAATTCACCCACATTATCAGCTTATAAGAAAGCTAGGTTGCAGGTGGGCAAAAAAGGCACATATAAGACCATCTAATAGATGCATATATCAGTACAAAGAAATATCGAAATGGGCCACTTGCGGGGTGAATATGCCTGCAAAGGTAACAATGTATTTTCTCAATGAAGCAAAGAGGTTCTAATCCCACTTTCAGGAGGGTATGTCCCTCCATAAGTTTTCCCTTATGACAAGGGGGCAAGGAAATTCAACCTTTTGAAGAATCTTCAGGTTCTCCAAGGGATTCATTTGATGATGTGTCCATCATCGCTGATCCAGGATGACCAAGTCTATTGTGCCAGAGTTGAAAGCTCTGGCAATGAAAGGTACATCTGGTGCTCAGTCAAGTTGGCTTTATATAGGATGAATATCTGTAATGATATGGACCTGATGGGGATCCAACGAATCATGCATAGATGGTCTTCTGGCCATCCTTTTGACGATTTACATAAAGATATTCACTATTTATTATCCATAGTTTCCAAGTTATATTTGTTCAAAAGAAATATCCTTGAAACTTGGGAGATTACTCTATGATTTAGGAGAGAAATATGCATCTTTTAGCCTCGTTGTATGTGGGAGCAATTTTAATGCTTCACCAGTGCATCGATGCACTGTCCACAATATATCACACTTCATATATATATCAAAATGAATAGACTTTATAAAATAAAGCTAAATATGCATTCATAAAGTTCCAAAAGGAAATACAGATGAAAGTAACTAGAATTTAAAATGCAAAGATAAAATCAAACTAAGATAAGGCTCAATCGAGCAGATCATCATTCTCGAAGTCTTATGCAGTGAACTTGGTCGGAGCTCGTATATCCGCCAGGTTAGTTTCAGGGGGAGGCTTCAGGCTCGCCTAATACAGGTCCTGGAGGTGGCGATGTGTGCGACAGTTTCTGGACCAATGTCCAGTCATGCCACATCTATGACATTTGTCCTCCCAGTTCTTCTTTGGAATTGGCACTGGACCAGTTTTCTTACGCTTCCATGTGAAGTTTTTCTGCCCCTTGTTGTTGTTGTTCTGGGGTGGTTGACGTGCGTTTATATTTCATATATTTACGCACGTTTTGTTGAATATTGGACTCCCCGGATTTGGTTTTGATGATGAGCAAACATAAATAATCCATGAACTAACAATTTGTGAGCGCAGTTTTGGAGATCGTCGCCAAATTCACGAGAACATTCATAGCGACATCTCAACACTTCCCAAAGCTCATATTCATGTCTAAAGCTTCGTTGAAGCTCTTGCGACGCTTTGGAAGATATGAAGATTCAATCGAAGCTCTCGAAGACCGTTTATTAAGGTTTTATTTATAGTCTTTTAGCTTCGATATATAGAATGTTCAGCCTTGAGTATATCTTACGTTTCTATCTTCATTACGCTCATTTCGTAGCTCTAGGATCCTTGCACAAGTTCATTCTAACTTCCTCGAAGCGTCGCGCTTCGATTCGGATTTGTATGTGCACGTTAGTTGGTACAAGAACAAGTACTGACCGACTAGATAGTGATCTAGTCGGTCGGCAACTGTTCTTGGACCGACTAGTTTGATTCCTTAATTTCTTGGACTTTACTGTTTACAGTTAGTCGGTCTACGTTGACTCACCGACCGACTAGTTTGTGAACTAGTCGGTCAGTGATGCTTCTTTGACCGACTAGTTGTGACTTACTGTTCACTCTAAAATTCTCCTAAGCTACTGTTTATCGTTAGTCGGTCTAAGAACGTTTGGTGACCGACTAGTTGACAATTTAGTCGGTCAACTTTTGTTCTTGGACCGACTAAGTCAACTTGCATTCAGACTAGTTCATTTTGCCTCTTAGTCGGTCTACGTTCATTGGCTGACCGACTAGTTGTGAAACTAGTCGGTCAGACAGTCTTCTTGGACCGACTAGATTTCTAGGTCTGAAATTCTATCTCTTCTCAGATCTTCACTTAGTCGGTCCACGTTGTTTGACTGACCGACTAGTTGATGAACTAGTCGGTCAGTGATTGTTCTTTGACCGACTAACTCTCACAGATTTCTATCCGTTGGTGAATGACCTAACTTGTGTTTTTGGGTTCCTATATATACGAACCTAGGTCATTTCTATCTAGGTTAGAGCTGCCATTAAGAGATTCATTGAGTTCTAAAGAGATAGCCATTCTCACTCTAATCTAAAGCTCTCTTCCTCACAAGAATCCCATTCTCTCTCATTTCTAGATCTAGAGAGAAGCTTGTTCTTGGTGAGCTCTTCAAGCTATTGCTTGATCCTAGTCTCCAAATCTTTCCTAGGCACCCATTGCTGGTCATTTCCTTGGTGCTAGGACTTGGTGACTTCATCTTCCTCAAATCCTTCATTTCACCTATTGGGTAAGAAAAACTCAAGGTATAGGATTTTGTGGTAAGATTGTTTATTTCATTTAAACTCTTTAATATTGCTAATTGGTTCTCTCGGTTGTGAGAGAAGATTGTGATCCCGGGTTGTGGGATTCACTTTGCCATTGCATGTATGATTTGATCTTGTGAAGGTTTTTCACAAGATATTCATAGTGGAAATCTTAGGTTAGGGTTTCTAACCTAAGTATCCGGAGGGGATCCGGGTGGTTGGGACGTAGGATCACCGGGAACAAGTCGGGGAGACTTGGGTGGATCCGAACCCATTAACATCGTTTGTTTGCATTGTTAATTTTGTGTTGTCATTCAATTTAAGCTTCCGCAAATTGATTTGGTAGTTGTTTGCAATTTAATTTGGAATTATACTCCTTATTATTTTAAAGTACTATTCACCCCCCCTCTAGTACTTGTGCAGTAGCTGGTAGGGCATTACATTTGGTATCGGAGCCAGATACTCAGCTATGTCTGCCAACGACAACAAGACCGTGCGTCCACCTTCCAACTATGACACCTTCAGGAACCGTGAAGGAGCATCTTCGGTGATGGAAGGACATTCCTCTACGAGGCCTCCATTCTTCAACGGTACCAACTACGGGTACTGGAAATGTCGGATGGAAACCTTCCTCCGAAGTGCATCTTTATGGAGGACTACAATGAAGGAGTACATCGAGCCCGAAGAAGAAGACTTTGAGAAATGGACAACCGCGGAGGTCGCCGCGGAGGTAAGCAATGCCAAGGCAATGAACGCCTTGCAATGCGCATTGGAGCCCGAGGACTTCAATAAGATATGCACATGTAAGAGTGCATATCAAATTTGGAACTCCCTCCTCATACTACATGAAGGGACGAGTCGGGTAAGAGACTCTAAACTCGTGGTCGTAAACAAGGATTACGAAATGTTTCATATGCAACAGGGCGAGAAGATGAAAGAATATTACGCTCGCTTCGTTGACATAATAAACGAGTTAGAGGCCCTCGGCAAGTCCTACACTCAAAAGGAGAAGTGCTCCAAGCTTATCGAAGGACTTCCTTCGTCTTGGGAAAAGCGTACCTTCGCCATCGAGGAAGGTAATGACATGAATAAGTACACCGTAGTTCAACTAATGGGTACTTTAATGTCGTACGAGGTACGCAAGGATAGCAAGCTCAAATTGCAAGAAAAGATGAAGTCTTATCTAAAGCAAGACGAGCCAAAGAAAAAGGCTATTGCCTTCAAAGCCGCTCCATCCACATCCACATCAACCGATGATGAAGACTCGGAAAACGAGTTGGACTTGGAGTCCATGGCACTCATGGCCAAGAAGTTCAACCGTTTCTTCCGAAAAGGTAACTTCAAGACCAAAGGTAAATTTGGTTCTTCTAACGCCTCTTCCTCTCCTTTGTGTTTCAAGTGCAATAAGCCAGGACACATGAAAGCGGAGTGTCCCCTCAATAAGCAAAAGGAGAAGTGGAAGGCGCCAAAGTATGACAAGTCCAAGAAGTACACAAAAGGAAACAAGAAGGGACTTGTCGGAGCTACCTTCACCGACTCCGATGATTCTTCAAGCGGTGAGTCGGACGATGAGCACGTGGAGCAAGCGCACATGTGTTTCATGGCAAGAGAGGAGCACGATCAAGGATCCTCCTCTTCCGATGATAGTGATGTCGAAAGCGATGAGGTAACCATGGACGATCTTAGGAATGCTAACTCTCAACTTTGGTCAAAATACACAAAGTTAGTAAATAGATATACTAAGGTAAAAGATGACCTAGCTAGCATTCAAACATCACCTAAGAATATCATCACCAACAACGACACCGTTGTTGAAGAGTTAAGAAATGAGATTGTAAATCTCAAATCTAAACTTGAACATGTTAGCATTGAGGATGCGGAAGAACATGAGATAGCGGATTTAACTTCTCAAAACTCGACTTTGAGTATTGAGAACGAGAATCTTAAATCTCGTGTTTATGTGCTCACATCGCAAATATCCACTTTGGATACTTCTTTGCGTTCTCTCAAAGAGAAATATGAGGACACATTGGGCCGAATCAACAAATTCAACAAAGGTAATGGCCATTTGGATAATATCCTAAAAGATTTACTTCCGGCCAAACACCACATTGGCTTGGGGTATATGATGGGAAATTCATCCAAGTCGGTCACTACTTTTGTTAGGCCAACTTCCGAAGCCTCAACGAGTGGGAGCAAACACTCTATTGGTAGTTCATCTACCAATGGTGCTTCCACCTCGTCCACACCCTCTTTCGGAAAGAAACCCACTTTGGGTGGACTTCCAAAGAAGGGGCATGCCTACATGTACACCAATAACATGCCACGTAGGAACACACGTCCTACTCCACCGGCTCACACATATGATGATTTTTATGCAACACATTCTCGGACACGTGCACACCATGTGAGACACCCTCACGCACGTGTTCCCACACATGCATATGTACACCCACCTCATCATATGAATAATTCTCGTCGTGCACCATTCCATCATGTCCCGTATGCCTATCCACAACATGCATCACGTAGAAATCAACGTCGCATGCATGCACCCAATAGGATGATGGCTCCCAAAATTTTCACTATTTGGAGCCCAAAGGACACAAGCATGGATGAAAAACAAGAGTATATGAATGCTTATTTTTCGGATGTTGTGCATAGTAGGAATTATGTGGGGAAGTCAAAGTCCAATTGGACTTGGCTTCCAAAGGTCTAATCTTTGAGGACCCAATGACCTTAGGTACCATGATATGAAAGTTTCTATCTTTAGGTACTCAAGGAAAAGAAAAAGAAAAGGAGCAACAAATTTAAATTTAGCTCCAAAGGGAATTGGATACTCGATAGCGGGTGTTCAAAACACATGACGGGTGACGCTCGATTGCTCTCCGGAGTGGTTCCCATTGCGAATGGAAACCGCGTCGTATTTGGAGGCAACGAGAGCGGAACCATCATAGGTGTTGGTAAAGTCGGTAACCCCTCTAAACCCTTAATTAGTGATGTTTATCTTGTTAGTGGTTTAAATCATAATCTTATTTCAATAAGCCAACTTTGTGACAAAGGTTACAAAGTTAGTTTTGCGAAAGGATTGTGTCATATTTTAAGAAAAGATAATGATAAATTATTATTTTCCGGAACTCGTCATAAAGACATTTATATTTTGGATCTTCCTAAGTCATATAAACAATGTCTCGTTGCCAACACAAGTGAACAACACTTATGGCATCGACGCTTTGGACATGTGAACTTTGGAACACTTTATAAGCTTTCGCAATTAAATTCTATTAAAGGTTTTCCGAAGCTTGTTTTTGAAAAGAAAAGTTTTTGTGATTGTTGTCAACGTGGCAAGCTTCCTAAATCTTCATTTAAACCTAAGAAAAGCATCTCTACTAAACGGCCACTAGAGCTATTACATCTAGACTTATTTGGGCCAACTAGAGTAGCTTCCTTAGGAAATGCAAGGTATGGACTTGTCATCGTAGATGACTATTCAAGATTTACTTGGGTATTTTCATTGTGTAATAAAAATGAAGCTTTTGAAAACTTCACAATTTTTGTTAAGAAAGTACAAAATCTCTTAGGAACCACCATTGTCACTATTCGTAGTGATCATGGAGGTGAATTTGAGAATGAGTCTTTTGAGACATTTTGTGATGAAGTTGGTATTACTCACACCTTCTCTTTCCCTCGTGCACCTCCTCAAAATGGTGTAGTTGAGAGAAAGAATAGGACGCTAGTGGAGTGTGCTCGCACTATGCTTGATGATAGCCAACTTGGCCATCAATTTTGGGCGGAAGCGGTACACACCGCTTGCTATGTGTTTAATAGAATACTTTTGAGGCCAGGCACTAAACAAACTTGTTATGAATTGTTGTTTGGTAGGTTGCCTCAAGTTAAACATTTTCGTGTTTTTGGTTCGAAATGTTTTATTAAGAACACATATGGTAGTTTGGACAAATTCGATCCAAGATCCGATGAAGGGATTTTTGTTGGATATTCTTCGCGTAGCAAAGCCTACCGGATATTCAACAAACGAACCTCAACGATCGAGGAGTCGCTTCATGTCTCATTTAATGAAGGATTTGTTCCAACTAGAATTTCAAATGATAATGATTCTATGGATGTTTTATGTGATTCGTTTGATAATTCTAAATCTAATGATTCTATTGATTCTATTGAGACTAACCCAACTAATGAAGTAGTTGAGAATGTTCCTAGTGATCAAGGTATTCCCAAACGGCTTCATTTGGTTCGTGACCATCCCCATGAGCAAGTCATTGGCAATATTCAAGATAGTGTCAAGACGAGATCGCAAGTTCACCACTTCGCAAATTGTGCCTTTGCCTCATCGATAGAGCCAAAGAATATTAATGAAGCATGCGAAGATAGCGCTTGGATCTTAGCCATGGAGGAGGAGCTCATTCAATTCGAGAGGAATGAGGTATGTGAGCTTGTTCCATTGCCATCGAAGAACCACACCATCATAGGGACAAAGTGGATCTTCAAGAACAAAACCGACGAAAACCAAGTCGTCGTCCGGAACAAAGCTCGGTTAGTTGCTCAAGGCTATCGCCAAGAGGAAGGTATCGATTTCGAAGAATCCTTCGCTCCGGTAGCTAGATTAGAATCGATTAGACTTTTATTGTCTTTTGCATGCCATAAGAATTTTAAATTATTTCAAATGGATGTTAAAAGTGCATTTTTAAACGGAGATGTCGTTGAGGAAGTTTACGTTTCTCAACCTCCGGGCTTCATAAATGAAAAATTTCCAAATCATGTTTTTAAACTAAAGAAAGCTCTTTATGGGTTGAGACAAGCTCCTCGAGCTTGGTATGATCGCCTAAAGAATTTTCTTTTGGATTTGAATTTTAAAATGGGTGAAGCCGATTCAACACTTTTTATTAAGCATGCGAATAATGATATTTTATTAGTTCAAATTTATGTTGATGATATCATTTTCGGTGCTACTAACTTTGCTCTTTGCGAAGAGTTTTCTAATGTTATGAAGGAACAATTTGAGATGAGCCACATGGGCGAACTCAAATATTTCTTAGGTCTCCAAATTCGCCAATTGAACGATGCAATCTTCATCCACCAAACAAAGTACACGGTGGAGTTGCTAAAGCGATTTGGAATGGAGAATGCCTCCGGGAAAAAGACTCCTATGAGCACTACAACGCATCTTGATAAAGATACGGGCGGAAAAGATGTAGACATTCGTCTATATCGAGGTATGATAGGTAGTTTACTTTATCTTACCGCAAGTAGGCCCGATATTATGTTTGTCGTATGTATATGTGCTCGTTATCAGTCTCAACCTAAGGATTCTCACTTAGTAGCGGTAAAGCGTATTTTCCGTTATCTAAGTTACACTTTAGATTTTGGATTACTTTATCCGAAATCTAGCACATATGAGTTAGTCTCATATAGTGACGCTGATTATGCGGGATGCAAATCCGACAGGAAAAGTACTAGTGGCACTTGCCATTTTCTAGAAAATTCTCTTGTCTCTTGGTTTTCCAAGAAGAAAAATTCGGTATCACTTTCAACCACCGAGGCGGAATATATTGCCGCCGGTGCCGCTTGTGCCCAGGTTCTCTGGATGAGACACACTTTGAAGGATTTTGGTATTCATTGTGATACTAGCCCTATCATGGTGGATAACCAAAGTGCTATTTGTCTTTCAAAGAATCCGGTGCATCATTCCCGATCAAAACACATAGATGTCCGACACCATTTCTTAGATGATCATGTAGCTAAAAAGGACATCATATTAGTGTACGTTGAAACCCAAAAGCAAATCGCCGATATTTTCACGAAACCCCTAAAGGAGGACTCCTTTGTGCGGTTGCGTCGAGAATTGGGGATTATGGGTGAATCTGAGATATAGGATTCATATTTCATTCAATTATCTTGCATGCTATTATATTTCGCGATATTTCATTCATGCTAGATTTATTGAATTTTTGGGAATTTGTTTGTGATATATTTGAATTTATGATCGAATTCGTATTTGAAAGTCGTATTTAAGATTTCGACGTTTTATGGGGTAATTTAGATGACTAATAAGTGAGTTATGATGTTTCATCCAAGTGGTTTGTGAAGAGAAATCAATTATCAATTTTTGGACTCCTCTAGTCGGTCTAAGTTCACTTGTCAACCGACTAGATGCTCATCTAGTCGGTCAGCAAATGAACTCAGACCGACTAGATCAAGCCTATATCTAACTCCTATCATTTTCTTTCGTTAGTCGGTCACAGTACACTTACCGACCGACTAGATTGAAAACTAGTCGGTCAGTGAATATACTGCGACCGACTAATTCTTGCCCTAGAAATTCATCTGTGCCTCTGTTTCGACTTAGTCGGTTCAAGCTCATTGACCGACCGACTAGATCGTAATCTAGTCGGTCAGTGCTTGAACTGTGACCGACTAAGTGTGTTAGGGCATTTGTGTCTTTTTGATTCCAGACCGACTTATACTCATTTTGGTTCGACTAATTTCATTATTTGTCGGTCTTCTCTCCAGCTCAAACTCGAAAACCCCCAACCCCGATCGAGCCCCTTCAAATTCCGTCGACTCCGGCCTGATCTCCGGCGATCCCCGCCGTCCGCCGCCGTCGACTCCACCTCCTAGGTATCTCCCTCCCTCTCCTAGGTCGATTTCTTGCCCTAGGGTTCGATTTCTCCTCCTAGGTATTCTAGGGTTTCGAACTTAAGTTTTTTTTTCAACTTAGGGCTTGTGTGTTAGGGTTGTGTGCTTAGGGTTGTTGATCCTCCGTGATTACTTGCTTGCTCTCGTCGTGCCTCGACCATGGCAAAGACGAGAATTCCTATCGCCTCTTCCGGGGCTTCTCCTATGACCGTAGGGCCTTCCGACCCTAGGAATCCCCCGAAGCCTAAGCGTCGTGCCAAGTCAACCCAAGCCTCTCCATCATCGCCTCCTCCTAAGAAGCCTAGGACTGCCACAGCTAAACCCCGCAAATCCAAGACCATAAAGCCTATTCTTCAGTCTCCGGCTACTCCTCCCGATTCCGACTCTGAATTTATCCCAGAGGATGAGCCTACTAGGGAACCTACTCCACCTCCGAAGACCCGTAAGGCTAAGGGTAAAGCTCCTATGCCAGTCGGTGGTGTAGACATATCGTTGTGCCGAGATGACCCTCAGTGTCTCGCAGCGTACAACCGTATAGAGCACTGTCCACTGTTGTTAGAGCATTACGTTCAGTTTTCTGATTTTCTCGGCCTTGCTGATCTTCTGTCCTATAGTGGTCTTCTAGATTATCTCCGATACGACCCCAAGGCCAATCCCAAACCGTATCCTCGCCTCGTGAAATTGTTCTATGCCAATCGTATTCGAGGCCAGTACGATGCCAGCCACTCCATTGAGACGACTGTCTTGGGAACTCCTATAGTTCTCACGGCAGAAATCTTGGGGGAGATTCTTGGTTGCTCGTCGTGTGGTCTCCTCCCTTCGGACATTTCCGTAGACGACATTTCTTCCTTGGATCAGTCTATTCTTTCTGAGATTTTCCAGGTTATCCCCTCCGCATTCATTGGTGTTCCTTCGAAATCTTTTAAGCCGAATGCGTGGGTTCTTAACCTGATCTTGAAGTCATGTCTCCTCCCTAAGTATGGATCCTCTTCACTCCCATCCCAGCCGTTCTTGAAATTGATCTACGCTCTTTTCTTGGGGTGCGAGATTAATTGGGCTCGCGTGATACTCGATAAGATGGATTCTTTCGAGTGTATACGCAAGACTAATAAGTCTGCGCACATTCCATACCCTTGCCTGTTGACTCTCGTATTCCGTCATTTCCGAGTTCCTCTCCCTCCTGATGATGAGCGTCCTTTGGGTACGCCTCTGAACGCGACGGCCGTGAAGAAATCTCTAGCGGCACTTCGTCACATGCAGAGGTCTACCGCATCTGCTTCCCAGTCTACTCCGTCAGCTGCTGCAGCCTCCTCTTCCCCTGCTACATTGGACGATGTCGTACGCCTACTTCGTCAGCACGACTCCCGTTTGGCTCGTACTGAGGAGGTAGTCTGCCGTATGGCTCGTATGATGGGGATTGATCTTCCTCCGTCAGTGTCTGAGGCCGAGGAGATGGATGATGAGGAGCTTGACGAGCTTGTCACTTCTTTTGCCCGTGGCGATGAGGCCACTTCTGCTGCTGCTGGTACTTCCACTTCTGCTCCTGGAGTTGGCACCACTTCCGGTGTTCCAGAGCCTTCTGCTTCAGCTCTTCAGACTTCTGAGCCTGCTGCTGACCCTGTTTCCGAGCCTGCTCATGTATCTCCTGCTGCTGTTGACACTGCCACTGCTGCTGCTTCTGTCGAGACCCTTGCTGCTGTTGAGATTCCCGTTGTTGAGCCTGTTGCTGAGATCTCCACTCCTACCCCGACGATTCCATCTGTTGAGACACCTCTACTCCCTGTAGAGCCTGAGTCCACTCCGTCGACTGGACCCACGGAGACTGCAGATCCTGCCACCTCCTCGTGATCGCTTGTTTCGAGGACTCTCCACTACGCTTTGGATGATATATCTTAGTGAGAGTATTTTGGGTTAGGATGGGGTTTGAGAGATGTTTTGATGTATTTTTTGCGATTTCTGGATGTCGGAGTTGGATATTATGTTATGATGTTGTTTTGATGTATGTTGATATACTTTGATGATGTCGATGATGTATGATGTATTTCTTTTTGATGATATGTAGCACTTGATATGATGTACCTCATATATTCGATGTGATATCTTTTTGATATACTCATGTTGTCTCTACATATATATATGTTCATCGTCATTCACTTTGTCTTTTATTCGTCGTGCATTATTTCTTTTCATATTCGTTGAATGCATTTGAAATGTGAATTCGTCGCTCGACGATTAAAAACTTGGTTAAATAGATTATATTTCTATAATTATATAGAATTGTTTTCCATGCACAAAATTAACCAAGAATATTGAATATTGAAGAGTATGTTTCTTTATTCAAGAAATGAATAATTATTTGGTATTTTTGATGATTTTGATGATTTTTTTTGATAATGGACATTTTGGCACACCTTGATTTGATTTCCACATTTTTTTCCCTTGGTGTCAAGTTGGTCCATTGTCTTTGTCTACGACTCCCGATGTTGGATTTTACATTTCCTAATTGTTGTCGTTGTATGCCCCCCATTTTTGGGATAATGCCAAAGGGGGAGAGATAATGATAATAAATAGCGCAAATGAAAATTTAACTCAATTTCCAAGAATCTAGTTTGATATGTTAGATTCAGGGGGAGTTAAGATATATATAAGGATTTTCAAAATCCGATATTTCAAAAATCGATTCTCATTATATATCTTACTCGTCTGATTGATGCAATTCATATATATTCATTTTGGAATTAACGTGTCATCAATGCAGGGGGAGTAAGTATTTTACATTTGAATTATTATTTTTGATTATTATTTATGTTGGTTTGTCATCACCAAAAAGGGGGAGAATGTTGAATATTGGACTCCCCGGATTTGGTTTTGATGATGAGCAAACATAAATAATCCATGAACTAACAATTTGTGAGCGCAGTTTTGGAGATCGTCGCCAAATTCACGAGAACATTCATAGCGACATCTCAACACTTCCCAAAGCTCATATTCATGTCTAAAGCTTCGTTGAAGCTCTTGCGACGCTTTGGAAGATATGAAGATTCAATCGAAGCTCTCGAAGACCGTTTATTAAGGTTTTATTTATAGTCTTTTAGCTTCGATATATAGAATGTTCAGCCTTGAGTATATCTTACGTTTCTATCTTCATTACGCTCATTTCGTAGCTCTAGGATCCTTGCACAAGTTCATTCTAACTTCCTCGAAGCGTCGCGCTTCGATTCGGATTTGTATGTGCATGTTAGTTGGTACAAGAACAAGTACTGACCGACTAGATAGTGATCTAGTCGGTCGGCAACTGTTCTTGGACCGACTAGTTTGATTCCTTAATTTCTTGGACTTTACTGTTTACAGTTAGTCGGTCTACGTTGACTCACCGACCGAATAGTTTGTGAACTAGTCGGTCAGTGATGCTTCTTTGACCGACTAGTTGTGACTTACTGTTCACTCTAAAATTCTCCTAAGCTACTGTTTATCGTTAGTCGGTCTAAGAACGTTTGGTGACCGACTAGTTGACAATTTAGTCGGTCAACTTTTGTTCTTGGACCGACTAAGTCAACTTGCATTCAGACTAGTTCATTTTGCCTCTTAGTCGGTCTACGTTCATTGGCTGACCGACTAGTTGTGAAACTAGTCGGTCAGACAGTCTTCTTGGACCGACTAGATTTCTAGGTCTGAAATTCTATCTCTTCTCAGATCTTCACTTAGTCGGTCCACGTTGTTTGACTGACCGACTAGTTGATGAACTAGTCGGTCAGTGATTGTTCTTTGACCGACTAACTCTCACAGATTTCTATCCGTTGGTGAATGACCTAACTTGTGTTTTTGGGTTCCTATATATACGAACCTAGGTCATTTCTATCTAGGTTAGAGCTGCCATTAAGAGATTCATTGAGTTCTAAAGAGATAGCCATTCTCACTCTAATCTAAAGCTCTCTTCCTCACAAGAATCCCATTCTCTCTCATTTCTAGATCTAGAGAGAAGCTTGTTCTTGGTGAGCTCTTCAAGCTATTGCTTGATCCTAGTCTCCAAATCTTTCCTAGGCACCCATTGCTGGTCATTTCCTTGGTGCTAGGACTTGGTGACTTCATCTTCCTCAAATCCTTCATTTCACCTATTGGGTAAGAAAAACTCAAGGTATAGGATTTTGTGGTAAGATTGTTTATTTCATTTAAACTCTTTAATATTGCTAATTGGTTCTCTCGGTTGTGAGAGAAGATTGTGATCCCGGGTTGTGGGATTCACTTTGCCATTGCATGTATGATTTGATCTTGTGAAGGTTTTTCACAAGATATTCATAGTGGAAATCTTAGGTTAGGGTTTCTAACCTAAGTATCCGGAGGGGATCCGGGTGGTTGGGACGTAGGATCACCGGGAACAAGTCGGGGAGACTTGGGTGGATCCGAACCCATTAACATCGTTTGTTTGCATTGTTAATTTTGTGTTGTCATTCAATTTAAGCTTCCGCAAATTGATTTGGTAGTTGTTTGCAATTTAATTTGGAATTATACTCCTTATTATTTTAAAGTACTATTCACCCCCCCTCTAGTACTTGTGCAGTAGCTGGTAGGGCATTACACGTTTTCTTCCGTGTTTTTCCGTATTTTACCGCCGTCTTTTATTCGTTTTCTCGTGTTTTCTTGTGTTTTCTTGTTTTCTTTCACTTTTCCGTGTTTTGCAGGAGATTACTGGCATTTGGGGCATAAAACGATGATATCATGTGTCCCCGGAGCAACGGGAGGAGTCACGCGTGATCCAGGGGGTCAAACGACGAAGATTGCATCTTTCAGCCCCTCACCCGATCGGTTGGTCATCTCCAACCGATCGGGTGATTTACGCGTGCACCACCCGGGCGCAGTTTGGAGCTCACGAGAAGTCACCCGGTCGGTTCAGTGACCGGGTCAAAAGCTCAAAGTCTCTGGAAATTCGAAGCTGATTGCCAACCGATCGGGTGACCTTCACCCGATCGGTTCACCTGTAGCTGAATTTCAACAGCCAAGACTCGAAGATCCAACCGGTCTCCTCACCCGGTCCGCACGAAGATCCAACCGGTCGGCACCAATATCCAACCGACCGCACCGAGTTCCAACCGACCGGTTCATCCTGACCGGGTGAAACCCCGCTTTGCGCTGTGATTTTGTGAAGCGGCTCACCCGACCGGTTGACTTGTCAACCGATCGGGTGATGTCATTTTCTATAAATAGAACCCTAGGTTTCCCAGATTCGGTAGTTGGTTATTTTTTACTGTTTTCTTCATTTTGTGACGGCTGTAATTTTCCAGTTTTTGTAAGTTTTCGGATCTTTGTAAAACTTTAGTATTATCTTAATTGCTTTACTACCATTGCATTTCTATTGTCTGATTATGATTTTAACGGTTCATTTTCGTTTAGATCGCTTTTTAATGAATATTTGTGAGTAGTTCCCAAATCTGGGATTTTGGCGGAAACCCCTTCGGGGGCTCTTCCCGATGCGTCCATAGGGTTAGGAAATCGATAGGGATTAGGAATCTAACGGTTACGCGGGGTGTTTTATTGTCATCGGCGGGAAAAAGACCGCCTTTGACCGTTGGGCCAAGGGGGAATAAACTTGGCGGTTGACTCCCTAGCCATAGCTCACGCCCTTAGCGTAGACGCCGAATCCTAGCGCGCGGGAGCGGCAGGACGAGACGTTGGGAGTTATCGTTGCGAGCTTAGTGCTCCCGGAGTCGATCAGTGTTAATGGACACGGGAGTGCCCACTGATCGAACCCGGGAAGTCCGGCGTATCATCCTGGGCACCGACCGGAATATCGGGCCCATGGGATGCCGGTACCACTTTTAGAGGCAACGTCTCACCATTAGACCCTAATTCCGATCGCCATCCTACCCGTAGGCCGTATCGGCGAGAGTCGCTCGTTGGGGTCGAAACCAGAGTCCCGGGTTTTTCCTTCATATTGTCTATACCTTGCATTCCTTTACCGTGACAACCCATCATCCGATCTGGGCTAGCTCGCCCACGGGGTGATTTTGATCCTCTTTGACACAAGCACATCCTCGCCTCCCTGTGTTCGACCCCCAAGCCACACTACAACACCGTGCGCTTGCGGTTACAAATATCTAAACCTCCACCGGGTCCCCCGGCCATTTGCGGCTTGCAAACCGGGGGCACGTCAAGTTTATGGCGCCGTTGCCGGGGAGGCAACGTGCTTGTTATTTTTGGATCTCATGAACCCTAGTGTCTAGCTCCTATCCCTACCTCGCGATAACTTTCGCATTCTTCTTTTTCCTTTTCATTTTCTTATTTTTATTTTTATTTTTTATTTTTATTTCTTATCTTATCTGTTTCTTTCCCACTTGTCGCTTCACGGGTGTTTGTTGTTTTTCATGCGCAGGAGTTCAAGAAGTCTCGACGACTTGATCCCCGTTGATCCAGAGATAAACGCCACTCTTGGGCGTTTGGCCGCCGAGAAGCGAAGAAGAGAGGATCCTGAAGCCATGGGGGAGAACACCCCGCCTCACAAGTCCCTGTTGGAGTACTCGATGCCTTCCATCGAGTCCACCTCCGCCATCCGTCCTCCAGCTATTACGGCCCAAAGCTTCGAGCTTAAGCCATCTTTGGTGACGTGGATCCAGCAGGATCAATTTTCGGGTGCACCCATGGAGAGCCCGATTGAGCATCTAGACTCCTTCTTGGAGAAATGTGACACCTTCCGGATAAATGGTGTCACAACTGAGGCGATCCGACTGAAGCTGTTCCCCTTCTCCTTGCGAGATAAGGCCAAGCTGTGGCTTAGGGGGAAGGACCCGAATACATTCAACACCTGGGAGAAGCTCTCCAATGCTTTCCTGACAAAGTTCTTTCCCCCGGGGAAGACCATGAAGCTGAGGAGCGAGATCTCCTCCTTCTCCCAGGCCAGCCACGAGTCCTTGCATGAAGCTTGGACGAGATACAAGGAGATGCAGAGAAGATGTCCCCACCATGAGCTCCCCAAGTGGCAGATCATTAATCTGTTTTATAATGGGTTGAGGGACGATTTAAAATCTTCCATGGACGCCGCGGCTGGGGGGGTCCTTCATGTCAAGAAGCGAAGAAGATGCCGGGAAAATTTTGGAAAATATGGCATCCAACAATGAACGGTGGTGTGACGAGAGGGCCACACCAAGATCTGGGGGCATCCATAGAGTGGAAGACGTCGACAAATTGTCAAGCAAGTTTGACTTGCTGTCAACCCAGATCTCCGCATTGATGGTAGGCACAGGTGGCGCCGGTTCACAGCAGATTGCTGCGGTAGAATCCGAAGTATTTGGAGAGTTCGACGGAGGTGACATCTCACCACCGTTGGATCAGGCGAGCGCATTGTTTTACAATCCTACGGGGAATGCGCCGTTTCCACCACGAACCAACTCAAACCCGGCCTACTCTCCCAACAACCGGAATCATCCGAACCTTAGTTACCGGGCGCCTTACCAACAGCCGGCTCAGCAACAACAGCAGATTTATCAGCCGGCTAGGTTTCAGCAGCAACAACCACCACCACAGTATCAACAGTATGCTCCTAGGAATCAGCAGCCCACCCAGCAGCAATACGGCCAGCAGAGGGCCATTTCTCCGGTTGAGTCCCTCTTGACTCAATACATAGCCAACCAGGAGAAGATCAATCTGAAGCTGGAGATGGGACAAAGAGTGCTCACTGATCAGGTGACCCAGCTGGGGTTGCAAGTGGCGAACCTGCAAAGACCACAGAATTTGTTACCGCCACAGCCTGAGGTGAACCCTAGGGGGGTAAATCGGACCTTGGCGCTCACACATGAGCATGAGAACGTGTCCGCCATAGTCTTGAGGAGCGGGACACAAATTCCTACTAGAGTGCCACCCAGGGAACCGGAAGCACCACTGGCCGTTGAGCGGCCAATTGAAAAAGCTAATGACGACGGCACCCCGTCGCCAAAAATTGTGGCTCCGGAGGGAACCCCCGAAGAAGGGAAGAAGAAAGAAGAAGGGAATTTGAAGGTTTTCAAGCCCGTTGTGCCCTTTCCACAACGTTTGGCCCAAGCGAAAATCGACGAGAAGTATGGAAAATTTTTTGCCATGGTCAAGGATTTAAGCCTTCAAATCCCCTTCCTAGAAGCTATAGAGACGATCCCCTCCTATGCAAAATTCTTGAAAGACTTGGTGACACGGGGATCTAGAAAAGAAAAGGTCGTGTTAACGGCGGAATGCAGCGCACTCATTCAGCGCGCAAATCCGCCCAAGCTCAAGGACCCAGGAAGTTTCTCCATCCCTTGCTCTATTGGAAAAGTGCGAATCCAGAGGGCGCTCGTCAATCTTGGCGCGAGCGTCAGCTTGATGCCCCTAACGTTGTACAAGAGAATAGGGATGGGAGGCTTGGAGCCCACCGGCATGACATTACAACTTGCTGACCGTTCAGTCAAGTACCCGGTGGGAGTAGTGGACGACCTCCCCGTCGATGTGAAAGGAGTACATGTACCGGTTGATTTCGTGGTGATGGACATGCCGGAAGACAAGCATACCCCAATTATTCTTGGACGACCCTTTATGGCAACCGTCGGAGTGTTGATAGACGTGAAGAATGGGAAGCTTTCCCTCAATGTGGGCCAAGAAAGAGTCGAATTTGACTTAGGCTTGTCGATGAAGCATCCAAATCCCCCGGATGATCCTATTATCAATATGCTGGAGAATGAAGAAGATAGAGCTGTTGAAACAAGTGCCTGGGAAGTGCTCTCGAGGAATCCCCCCGATAGCTTGGGGGACCTTGGAGAGCAAGTTGACTCCCCAAAGAATGAAGTTGCTAACGAGACGGTCGCGCGACATGTGATCCCTCCCGGATTTCCTAAGTCTCCTCCTACGAGGAGAAAAGGGAAAGAACCTATGGACCTCACCGGTGATGAGGTCCGGATCCTGAAAAAGATGGCGGTAGACGCCAATTTGAGGGAGAAGCCCCCGGATCCTGTCGACAAAGGGAGGGTAGTTGAGCAAATCTTTTTACAGCCGTCGACTACAATAATAGCCACAAGCTCTGGAGTTGAAGAGATGCCGGATTTTGGGCATCACCCGTATCGCCCACCATGAACATCATCAACGGGCGTCGAGCTAACGACGTTAAACAAAAGCGCTTCATGGGAGGCAACCCATGTTCTAAACTTTTACTTCCGCTTTTTAGGACTTTTTCTTAACTTTATTTTATCTATTTTTATAAACAAATCCAGCCGAAAGAACTCCCGTCGTGAAACTTAGGCGATTTTTGGGTTTTGCAGGAAACAAGGCCCCAACCGATCGGGTGATAACTGAACCGATCGGTTGGGATGTATCAGCTATCGGCCGTGTCTGTCACCAAATGAACCGACCGGGTGGAGAATGATGAGACCGGGTGAGCAGACCGGGTGACCTGGGGAAACTCTCGGGAAAATTTCAGTATTCATCAACCGACCGGGTGACAATATGCGAGACCGGTTGAGGGACCGGGTGAGAAACTCTGAGTTCTCGGGAAAATGTGTGGAGCGGCGAACCGATCGGTTGAGTTCTCAACAGATCGGGTCGCCTGTAGCGTTTCTTCAGCATCAAATTTTCGACCTAAGGTCAACCGATCGGGTGAAAACTCACCCGACCGGTTCGACTTAAAACCTATAAATAACCCCCGACCCACCCGTTCACAAACCCTCGCCCGATCTCGTCGTCTCGCCGTCGTTTCGTCTCCTCCAACCACCCGACTGCCAAAAACCCCTCTCCCACAACCTCAAATCCTCCATTAACCTCTCTCTCCACCTCCCCCTTGCATCTCTCCGTCTATTTCTCTCTCTCTCCCTCTCCTATTTCGCATTTCTCTAGCCCTAATTCCCAACACCAACCCCCACTTTCGAATTTTTTGCTGAAGAAGAGTGCCGCGGCTCCACACTTCTCCCATTGCACGGCATTGGGGTCATCTACAAGCGAGGAGCTCTAATTTCTGCGGGGTAACTTTGCTCCACTTCTCAAATTTCAATTTTTACCCTAGATATTTGATTTGCTTGGTTTTCGTGTGTGTGCACTTTGATAGTACTTTGCACCCATTTGCACCACTCACACACACACATGGCCCGGGAGAGAGATAAAGGGAAGAGTATCATGCGGGAGGAGGAACCGTCTCGAAAGAGACGTAAACAAACACGCCCTCCTCCCCACACACGTGAGCTGACAATAGCCCCTCCCCCGCCTATCATCCCCCCTGTGGACCCCATGTTGGGCCCGCATGGGTACCTATTTAGGAACCAAGAGCAGAAAGACTTCTACCGCAGACTAGATGCTCGGGGGCATTTGTCAACCAAGTTTGCCCACACCCAATCACTCGTCGACCTCGGTGTCTTCACCGAGGTCGAGACTCTTTTCGCTAACCTTGGTTGGTTGGCCTTCCTGAATGCCTCTGCGGTATCTTACCCGTCGCTCACCCTAGAATTCCTTTCCTCCCTCGTTTGTGAGTCGGGGTCGACTGTCACTTTTCGGGTGCGTAACCAAACCATACGCACCAACCTGGATACCATCAATCGTATATTTGGTTTCCCTATTCTAGGGAATGACGCTATCCGACACTACGGATACCCCCCGGAATTTGACGTCGATAACTTTTGGTTCCGCCTCACCATCCTCCCTCGCTATCCCCGGGGTAAGGCCAAGGCCTCCTCCATCATCCATCCCATATTTCGTCTGGCCCATAGGATCATATCCTCAGCATTTTTCCCGCGGGATGAGTCAGGCACCGTGACTATCCCCGATCTTTTTATTCTCTGGGCCATGACCTTCCCCTTTGTTCGTGACGATGATGGAGTTAGCTTTCGGGCCCATACTGTCCCTGTTCATGCTGGCGATTGGCTTGTTTACAAGCTTCTCGAGATTAGCAGGGCCGGGAAGGGCAAGATCTGTTGTGGGGGCATTATCACTATTATTGCTTCTTACCCCCCGTTTAATATCCATATCCCCCGTGGTCTTCCCATCGCCGCAGGACCCTCACGTCTAGATCTTGACGTCCTGCGAAACATTCATATGATTAAGCCCCGCCCCGACGGTCGCTTCGAATTCAATTACGGCCACCCCCCTCGCCCCTACACCATTCTCCCCAACCTCGCTCGCATGACTGTTACTATCGTAGCGGATTGGACTTTTCCACCCGATCCCGAGTTCTTTGCGGGGTTGCACCTTCCTTTCTTTCCCCCGGACGCACGCAGACCACCTTCCCCTGCCGCCCACTTAGGCGAGCAGGATATTCCTGTGTCCCGGGGAGATATTGGGGCTGGCCCGAGTCACCCTGTTTCTGCCCCTGGCCCCATCACTTCTGAGCATCTCTTTGCGGCCATCTCTGGCCTTGTATCCAGTGCCGGCATGACCACTGCCGTCGGCACTACTTCCACATCACCTGCCGGCACCACTTCCGCCTCACGTCAATCCACTTCCTTTGGTCACCGCCAGGTCTCTGCCCGTCTTGCTCTAGAGAGGGAGGTCGCAGCCCTCCGTGATCTCGCCATGTCCTCGGCCCCCTCGGACCCATCTCCGTCCTCCTTTCTCTCTCACCCACGGTTCCTCGCACTTGAGAGGAACGTGGCCGCCATTCTTCGCCTTCTCACTCACATCCACGGACCACCTCCACCTTCACCACCTCGACATTCTTCTCCTCCACCATCCCACCCATCCTCACCTCCCCCACCCCCACCTCGGCGATCATCTCCCCCACCCACATCCATTCCCATCCCTGTATCCACTTCTCCTCTCACGACCACCTCTGTCGCGCCCACACCACCTTCTACCTCCTCCACCGTCACATCATATGTGCGCCGCAGGAAATTGCCGGTGCGCTCCAAATCCCTCCCACCTCCACCCACTACCGTCACCATCACATCTTCTCCCCCCATTTCTATTCCTTTCACCACCGCCTTGATCGCCGTCCTTCCACCACCACCCACCTCCACCGACACTCCTCCCATCGTTCACACCACCACTGCACCTATTCCTCCACCTCTTTCCCCGCTTCTCCGCACACCCCCTGTTTCCCCCACCCACCCATCCACACCCTCTTCCGAGGAGGGCGAGGATTCGCCTTCTCCTGATTTTTGATTTCACTTTGTTTTTTTTGACATCCCCCTTGCATATTTCTGCACTTTCACGTCCATATTTCATTGCTAGCATTGTCATGACTAGCTTGGGGGAAGTCTATTTTGCTGTGATGTCGTGTTTTATTTTCTTTGTGTGTGCGTGCTTGTTTTACTTTTTGTCGTGTCGTGTCGTGTGGTTTGACCGTGTCGTGTCGTGTCATCTAGTTTGTTCATTTTCCTTCTTTCTTTTTCTATTTTCGTGTCGTGTGGTTTGATCGTGATTTTTCTTTATTTTCAGTTTCGTATCTGTGTTTTCCATGTTTTTCATTTCTTTTTGTGTCGGTGCGTATTCCCCCCATTATCATTGCCCTCCGGTACTCACTCTTATTGCATTGAGGGCAATGCAAGCTTCAGCTTGGGGGAGTCGCACTTTGTGCGCCATTTGAGTCTTTCTTTTTCGTTTTTGTGCCGTTTTCATCGTGTTTTTAATTTTTCTTTTCTTCTTTTTATCTCTTTCTCCTAGAGATGAACCCTATGATGAATTGCCACAAAATCACACACACCTAGCATAGCATCGATAATCACACTCACTAACCCTAGGATTTCGAGTTCTCTTGCATTTCACGCATCGTGGGTCCACTTAGCTTTTTGTGAGTCGTGTGTCGTGCCTATCTGTTTGGTGTGCTTCTGCTTTGTGATTCTACTTTATATACCTGTCCAGGAATGACCCCTAGATTATCATGCTTCGATTTGAATATGCGGTATTTGTTTCTACTGTCTGCTTCTTCTGCATGCTATATATATATCGTACGCTTCATTTCGCATGTGTCGGGATTCCACAATTAAGGACTAGGATAACCCATTTAGCCCATGCTCTAATTAGCGAGAATAGTTTCCTTTGCCCAAGTGTTTAGATTCCGACTTCTTTTTTTGTTTTACTTGGTGCAAATCCCCTCGTCGTGTACCGTTCTCCCACTTGGGAGAGTACACATGTATATACCCCAATATCCAAAAAAAATCCAAAAAAAGGGAGAAAAGAAAAGAAAAACCCAAAAAGAAAAGAAAAGAAAAAATTGTATAGCCAAAAAGCAAAAAAATAATACAAATACCCAAAACCCAAAAAAAAAATTCCGTGTGAATATTTTTCCTACTTGCCGAGAATAAAGGGAAGGCGAGAATTTGCACCGAGTGTTCTTCTCCACATCATCTCAACCCCCATCGGTTTCGAAAACACTTGGCTTAGGAACCTTTTTAGCTATTATCTAGGCTTTAGTGTGGTGATTTCCTTAACCCTAGTTGTGGAGTCCCCGACGCATGATATGTTTCGATTCTCTCTATTCTCATGCATGCTTGAACTATATATTCACCGCTTTATTCAATTCGAATCGATATTTGGGTCGTTTCCTGGATTTGTGTATATCGAGCTTTATTGCACATCGTAGATAGTGACACCGTCTGCTAGCGCACGACCACACTCACTCGCGCTTCACCGCGTGGACCCACGGCACTTGCTTGGACTCGTACTCCTTGGTTTAGTGATGTGATTTGGCGTTTGCTTGCTTGGTGTGTCGTTTTTGATTTTGTTGGCCCTGACGGGCGATCTAGGATATAGAGTTTTCTTTTTCTCTCTTTCTCTCTATTTTTCCCCTCCGAGCTCCTACTCTCACTCGTCTTCCTCGAGGACGAGGAAGAGTTCAGCTTGGGGGATTTTGACGTGCGTTTATATTTCATATATTTACGCACGTTTTCTTCCGTGTTTTTCCGTATTTTACCGCCGTCTTTTATTCGTTTTCTCGTGTTTTCTTGTGTTTTCTTGTTTTCTTTCACTTTTCCGTGTTTTCCGTGTTTTGCAGGAGATTACTGGCATTTGGGGCATAAAACGATGATATCATGTGTCCCCGGAGCAACGGGAGGAGTCACGCGTGATCCAGGGGGTCAAACGACGAAGATTGCATCTTTCAGCCCCTCACCCGATCGGTTGGTCATCTCCAACCGATCGGGTGATGCACGCGTGCACCACCCGGGCGCAGTTTGGAGCTCACGAGAAGTCACCCGGTCGGTTCAGTGACCGGGTCAAAAGCTCAAAGTCTCTGGAAATTCGAAGCTGATTGCCAACCGATCGGGTGACCTTCACCCGATCGGTTCACCTGTAGCTGAATTTCAACAGCCAAGACTCGAAGATCCAACCGGTCTCCTCACCCGGTCCGCACGAAGATCCAACCGGTCGGCACCAAGATCCAACCGACCGCACCGAGTTCCAACCGACCGGTTCATCCTGACCGAGTGAAACCCCGCTTTGCGCTGTGATTTTGTGAAGCGGCTCACCCGACCAGTTGACTTGTCAACCGATCGGGTGATGTCGTTTTCTATAAATAGAACCCTAGGTTTCCCAGATTCGGGAGTTGGTTATTTTTTACTGTTTTCTTCATTTTGTGACGGCTGTAATTTTCCAGTTTTTGTAAGTTTTCGGATCTTTGTAAAACTTTAGTATTATCTTAATTGCTTTACTACCATTGCATTTCTATTGTCTGATTATGATTTTAACGGTTCATTTTCGTTTAGATCGCTTTTTAATGAATATTTGTGAGTAGTTCCCAAATCTGGGATTTTGGCGGAAACCCCTTCGGGGGCTCTTCCCGATGCGTCCATAGGGTTAGGAAATCGATAGGGATTAGGAATCTAACGGTTACGTGGGGTGTTTTATTATCATCGGCGGGAAAAAGACCGCCTTTGACCGTTGGGCCAAGGGGGAATAAACTTGGCGGTTGACTCCCTAGCCATAGCTCACGCCCTTAGCGTAGACGCCGAATCCTAGCGCGCGGGAGCGGCAGGACGAGACGTTGGGAGTTATCGTTGCGAGCTTAGTGCTCCCGGAGTCGATCAGTGTTAATGGACACGGGAGTGCCCACTGATCGAACCCGGGAAGTCCGGCGTATCATCCTGGGCACCGACCGCAATATCGGGCCCATGGGATGCCGGTACCACTTTTAGAGGCAACGTCTCACCATTAGACCCTAATTCCGATCGCCATCCTACCCGTAGGCCGTATCGGCGAGAGTCGCTCGTTGGGGTCGAAACCAGAGTCCCGGGTTTTCCTTCATATTGTCTATACCTTGCATTCCTTTACCGTGACAACCCATCATCCGATCTAGGCTAGCTCACCCACGGGGTGATTTTGATCCTCTTTGACACAAGCACATCCTCGCCTCCCTGTGTTCGACCCCCAAGCCACACTACAACACCGTGCGCTTGCGGTTACAAATATCTAAACCTCCACCGGGTCCCCCGGTCATTTGCGGCTTGCAAACCGGGGGCACGTCAGTGGTGCTCTTGCTGGCTTCATTGCAGATTTCCCTTTGTTCTTTCTAGCCTTATTCTTGTTTTTTCCACTTCTGGGGAGAAACTTGGTGGGCTTCAGGAGAGTGGCAGCACTAGCAGGACGCAGATATGAGTGGCAAGTAGTAAGTCTTTATTCTGCTCTGCCCTAAGAAGGCAAGAGAGCAAATTAGAGAACTTCGTGAAGTTGTGTTCACAATACTGTTGCATGAGGATTGCATCTTTCTCGTGGAACGAGGTAAATGTTTTTTCTAACAAGCGATGATCCGAGACTTCTTCACCACACAGCTTTAGACGTGAGGTGATATTATGAAGTGCTGAGTTGTACTCAGCAAGGGACTTATAGTCCGAAGACGGACATTTTCCCACTCATAACTGGCATGTGGTAGTATGACATCAATTTGATGCTTATAACGTGCCTCCAGCGCTGTCCACAACTCAAGAGGGTCTTCTACTGTTAAGTATTCGGCCTTTAAAGTCCGATCTACGTGTCTCCTGATATAGATAATGGCTTTCGCCTTATCCTTGTCGGAGACAACGGTAGTTGAACTGCCATCGGAGACAATGGTAGTTGAACTGCCAGCTGGCTGGGCTGCTGCAGGGGCCTTGCTAGCAGTTGTCTCGGCCGCTGCGGGGGCCAGTATTGAGTGAAGGAGTGCCATTGAATGCATGTGGAACTTCAAGTCCACTCGCCAGCTCAGGTAGTTCTTTCCTGCTACGTCAAGGACCTCGAAATCGACGCTAGCCAATTTTGCCATTTATCTATGCATTTAAAATGACATGAATTAATAAAACATATTAAAAATTCATGTAAAGTTAATAAATTAGTAGCGTGGATCGGCTAATCACCAAATAATAAAGTCCAAAGTCCAAAATTATACAGTCTAGGAAGTACAAAAGACTAAAATGAAAAAAATTACAATTTGGAAACCCATAGGGGTCCCTGCAAATTTGCAACTTGGCCTCCGTCTTCAAGGAAAGAAACTCCGGTCTTTGGCTTTGTACAAATTATATCCTCACTATAATTTCTCTCAAAAAATAAAAGAAAATGCGAGGAATATAAAAAGGTGACAAATTGGCCGATCCAAAACAACAACTTAATTTATTAAACATCCACGCAATTTTATAATTCAAACACATGCATAAAATATTGCGCAACATCGCAGGCATATCAACATCAACATCGCACGCAATTTTATTGGAGAAATATAAAATATTTAATAATTAATTGGGCCACATGGAGACATATCATGCACAGTTAGGTTAGATAACTAACGGCAGAGCGATCTCAGGACCTTTCATAATTATTAAATAATAAAAACTAAAATATCCAAATTATGCAGATATTTACGGTATTGATATTATATGACCAAAAAATAAAAAAATCCCAAAAAGAATATTAATGCAACACAACAAATTATCTAGATTTTTCGGATTTTTCAGATTTGTTTTTTTTGATATTTTTCTAGATAGAATTGAATTTTTCTAAGTTAAAATTATATTTAAAACAGAATTAACCCAAATATTAAATATAAGCCCTAAGGCTTGCTGCGGGCTTCAGGCCCAACAGCCAAAAAATTATATATTTATTTATAATAAATGAGTTAATGGGCTAATAGCCCATTTGTTAAGTGTTGCAAAAAATAATTTATTCAGCCACAAAAAAATGAAATTGAAACAATTTCATTATCTACCCCAATTCCCAATGTTCAATTTCGTCAGCATCCTAAAATTTGATTTCAAATCCCCAAAGTTCAATATGCTTTCAATTTTCGTCATCTACCCGACAGGGCAAGAATCCCTCTCCGAAAGAGAGGGGTAACGCATCAAGGAGCCCCCCAACAGGGTGGGGGGGGCTACGGGATCCCCCTGCTCCCGACAGGGGGGCGGCACAGAAGATAGCCCCCCGACAGGGGGGCGGGTATGCAGCGACGAGCCCCCGAGGACCTCTGACCAATTTGATTTCTCAAACGTTTTGATTTGTTTTTGGGGAAAAATTGGTAAAAACTGGGGAAAATTTTGGGATGGACTGAGGAAAAACTGGGGAAAAATCTTCTAGGAAGTGAGAGGTACAATGAAAGCCAAAACTTTTGTTTTGGTACATATTTTTGCTCATGTAGTTTCATGACCAAGTTTTTTGTGTTGCTCATCTTTCTTACTCATAAACAGGAAGATTAGATTTGTTAACTAATTTACCACAATTGATCATCTGATCAAGTTAACTGCATCAGATTACTTCCCAATGAGTGTTCAGTAATCAAGATGTAATCTAATTGCTTACGTAGTGTACCAAAATTACTTTCTTAGTTTTTTCTGTTTGGGGGATCGAACAATTTTATTAGTGAGCAAAGAACATGTTAGGTCATGTGTGTTTAATAATAGTCCCATGATGTGTCATTATATTCCACATTTTATCGATAATATTACACGTCAAAATTATTGCTCAATTATATATTTCATACGCTGTTATGCTATTATTTGGAATAATATGACTTTCGGAGCGTTTATGTCCATTTCAGGTATTTGGGCGATATTGGAGCAATTTGGAGTCAATAAGACGATCGGAGACGTGAGAGCACCAATGAGACTCATGATGACATGCTCGAGGTGCCAAAGAAGAATATTGGAGTAAGGAAGGGGCAAGAGAGAAGGTCTCTCAATCGAACTATGATGCGGCAAAGGAATCGAGCGACCAGAAGTACTGGAAACAGGACAACCGTGCACTATTTCTAAATCTTCTATAACCTAGGATTTTTCACTATTTGTCTAATATTCTTTCTAGATAATAGACTTCAAGACGGTTTTAACGCCACCAAGAACGCGCCAATCGGAGGTCGGATGAGCCCTGAGGAATTTCTGCAAGTTGATGATACAGTGCTGAAATTGTTCTCGGCAGCCTACTCGGTCGAGCAGTACACTACTCGGTCCGAGCAGTGCACTACTCGACCGAGTCAAGGGAAAAATGGTGCTGAAATGTGTTTTTTATGTCTACATGACTGGGCAACCTCCTACACGGACCGAGCAACCTCCTGCTCGGTCCGAGCAGCACCGAATTAGCCCGGGTTGGCAGAGCGATATATTTTGGAAGATTTCGATTCCCTGTACAGCTCAACCGAGCAGCCGAACGACTCGACCGAGTAGCCGAACGACTCGACCGAGCAGCTTGGTGCTCGGACCGAGTCGCCGTGGGCCCAGGATCGCATCCAGATCAGATTTTTGAGGGGTTGTTTTGCGAGGGTTTTTGGAGGGAGGAAAAAGTGGGAGCCGGGGAGAGAGTTCTGTAGGAATTTTTTGGAGGCGATTGAGGGAGCGATTTTCTTAGATTAATTTTTGTAAGAAGAATTTTGGGATCTGATACTGGAGATTATTGCGCTCATTTCGGATTGTGCTTGCGTTTTGGAATATGAGATTATTTCTGGATTTGCAATTTCTATTGAACTCTCGCTGTAGGTTTCTTAGCCCTAATCTCTCGATTGCTATAATGTTTTCTTCTGTGGAATTGATGTTTTTGTCTGCCACTATTGCGATGTGTGAGTAGATTTATTCTAGGGTTGATGCGTTAGCCCTAGGATTCTAGGGGGAAAATGTAGATCTGGATCTCTACGTTGAATTGGGGATTTAGGGTTGTATTTCGATAGATCCTACCGAATCCGTAGATAACCCGTACTGAGATCATGCCCACGGTCTGTGGAATTGATGTGCTTAAGGGGTATCTAGGGATTCGAATAGGGAAATCATTGGATCCAACCAAGGCTCGTGACCATGCCCGGCTCGTGCCTTGAGGGGATCCATCGACGAACTATACCGCTACGTTGACGGCTACCGCCATTGCACCAACGAGAGCCACCGAAATACCCTGCAATTCTAACCCACGAGAGTGGTACGAATTGGGAGATTTATCCCCTAGTCCCAATGCAATGCAAGGGTCCTATTCCAACGTTGACCCCCAACGATCTTAGCGGCGATCCCTAACGCCCTAGTTCTATTTATGCGATGTTGAGTGACACAACCTTCGCATCCATCACCATCATAACTCTCCATACTCCACATCCATCAATAAACCCGCAAGTCTAACTTAACCTAGGAGTATATATGTAGTATAGCACCGCTTCCCCGTGTTCGATACCCGCTTGCCACTATACCGTGCGCTTGCGGTAAACGACATCGTTTCGGAGTTGATTCTGGCTCGATCAAGTTTATGGCGCCGTTGCCAGGGAGGCGTTCCGCCATGCTATCTATTTACCACAATTATGTTGATTAGATTGCGAAAAAACAAAAAAACCCGAAAAAAAATTTAATAAAATAAAATAAATAAATAAAAATAGAGAGAGATTTTTCCCACCACCTGCTTTATCATTATCTCTATTTTCTTGTACCACTGATATCTTTTCCAGCTTGTTGTTTTTTGAGTATTCAGGTACAATGGATCAATCTTGGAATTATTCAGGCAATGATTATTCGGCACAGTATGAGGCTCCAACGGAAGAATGCGAATATTATTCACAGGACCCATACTATCAGATGGAAGGATGTGATCAATATTCAGAGTTCTATGCCTACTATGAATCTTGTGACATAGAGGGACACATGCCCTATGATAGCCGCGTCTGTCTCTTGAGTCCTGACCATCCCCTCAATTTGACACTCAATGCATTCATGGCATCGGTAGAGGAGATCGCGGTTGTCAGTGCTATACAAACTGAGTCAAATGATAGATGGCAGAAAGATAAGGACGAAATCAACAAGTATCTCTCATCTCTTGAGCCTATGGGGGAGATGCCTGAGCACATAGAGCCACATCATCCTTCCATTGACGCCAAAGACCACCCATTAGAGCTTATTGCTCCCACTCAGGGAGATCTTTCTACCCACTCCATTTCTGAATCATGCACCACATTTGAAATTTATTCTGGTTCAGATCTTTTTGACACGTCGTACCTGTTGCAGGACAACTTACAATTTTGGACTGGAGGTATGCTTGGACGTGACCGTGCTTGAAGAATCTGAGAATGAGGAGGAGTTTCCTGATGAGACCCATACTTATATGACAGAGCTGCCTGAAAAGCCTGAGATGAACGACAAGGAACTGCCTGTCGTGGTACATGAGAGCGGAGATGTATTTTCAGGGAAGTATCGTCTACCTATTTTTCCTTTACATATTTCTTTTGACGATCTTCTTTGGAAAAATTTTATTTTAGGGGAAAATATTCCACATTAGATTGATGCGGCTTGTCTCTTACAGGGTACATGTAGAGTCCTTGAGAGATGCTGGGAGCCGCATTGCTGGAATCTGATGGAGCTCGTGGAGATACGCACCCGACGGAACCACCGAAAGTGTAGATAGAGCAGCTGCCTGCACCGGCAAAGATATTGGACCGGCCTTTTGCTACAGGTGGTACCAATCTAGTAGTATAGTATTTTATGCTTTAAATAATCACGAATCCTCTTGACAACGAGAGGGCCGTATATGATTTTATATGTTTTTTTATGTTTAATAAATTCACCCCATTTGCTGGCTCATCTTTTGCACCCAACCCACTATCTATTATCCATGCGCACCCTTATATTTTGGTGCTTATTTTGCATCTCTCCCCAATTTTTATGTTATGTTTAAGCTTGGGGGAGAGAAACTATTTTCTTGAGTGGCCCCCTATCTTTTCGTTGTCCTCTATTTATATTATACACACATTGAGGACAATGTGATGTTTAAGCTTGGAGGAGTGCATAGTGACGCGCTTTGCTTCATTGTGAAACACACTTCGAAATCTCCATGTGAACCATGTCCACTTCTATATTTATGTCTCATATGCTTTATTTTCTATGAAATATCGTGGATTTATTTTTTTATGAACTTTGATATCTGTTAGGTTAGAGTTCGATTCCTTGATTAGTGTATCTTTGTTAATATGCTTTTCATAGTAGAATCAATAATTTCACAACCACATTCTCGAAATAGTTAAGCTAAAAATGAATGAATCAAATTTGAAAATTATTTGACTTCTGCGTGTTTTGATTGATAATTCTATTGCTTCATGGATGCTTAGTGATTCAAAAGAGATAGGATAACCCCACGATAACCAAAGTATTGATGGTTAGAATTCCTGAAACCGAGCCATGTCTAAATTCTATGCTTTTTCATTTTCTTTTGTGAATAGGCAATAAATGATCTTTGATCATGTTTTGCATTCCATCGCGTTTACGTGAGTTTGCAAAAATCACAAAAATACAAAAATAAAACAAATATCTTGAATAAAAAGCCCTAGGGGTTCTTCGTTGTCACACACCGTTCCCCAAAATACCCGGTATCTATATTAAATTTTTTTTCCTTTCCGAGTGTCCTGAAGAGTGAGGGTGATAAAAGAGGAAATGAGATAGAAAGAAGAAACTACATAAGCAGGCCACTACGCATATGCTGGGATAGTACACGTGAAGATCCACAATAATAATAAAACTATCTCATGAATAATAAAGAACGCCAACAACATAACATATAGATAACAACTTCCATTTATATACGTAATCCAGGTACACCGCTACATATACACATTCATTTTCCACTTCCCAAACCAACCATATCACACCACAAATACTGCTCACACCAAGTGCTACCTCTGAACCCAACTCCAAGTCATCACCAACCATGCTACGCCTGCTACCTGAAAAATAGGGAGGAGCACGTCAATGCATGCCCAGTAGGAACCAACTTGGATTTGGAACACCGTTCTAAGGTTTTCAAACCATGAGGCAAGGCAAGAGAGATAAGGCATGTAGCTAAATAATATAATGAAAAGTGAATAACTAAACAATGGAATCATACCTGCGGTCCGTTGTCGAGTTACTGCAAGAAAGGGGTTAGCACGAATAAAGATAATAATAATAGCACAAGTGTTCAAGCAAACACTATCTAATAAGAAGAATACAAGTGCCTGAGGCATAACACAGAGTCACCAAGAAGCAGGCAAAGGGAAGGGGGAGTGCTGCCAGCAGAAGAAGTACACGCAAATTCTTATTTTATCATTTTATAATTGAATTAATTGGGAACTTGGGTAAACTGTGTGATACCAGGACCTGGACTTCACCCCAAATGTGGGGTGAATATAGCACACGACGCAGTGGACACGGGCACTGTACGCCGGGCCTCTCAGCTCCCCCGTCCCTAGCAGGAGTGAGGCTCTACAACCCCCTGACACATCCACTCCCGGTAAAGACGAGTGGGTATGAAAATCCCCTCCACTCCCAGTAAAGGCGAGTGGGTGTAAACTCCACACATCACATAATCATCTCCCAACTTCACAGTCCAGGCCTCATATCCACAATTTACCAAATCCCACCTAAAACCTGGGCTTTGCTAACTCACCCTCCTTAGGGAGGACTGAGACATGTAAGGGTTTCATTTCGTCATTTTAGAAATGGAGGAGTCACGTTGCATGGCATTACATTCCATTTTCATACCAACATGGGTCATGCACCGAAATGTCATGCCCTCCATCGAATTCATATTAACCCATCATCACACCACATCTAATGCCATGCATGACGTGCTCCCAATATCACCATTCCATATCAAATTTCATTTCATAACTATAGGATGGAGCATTTCTCACAATTTTGACATTTGCCTTCATTCAGGCATTTTCACAAACTTGTGGTGGGCATGACGTGTATGTCCATAAACACATTAGCAAATAAATTGAAAAAAACATTTCATTAATCTAATTTACATATAACAACGATAATCATGCACCATAGCAAGTAGAATAACAACAATACACAAGTTATCACACCATTTAACTACTTCAGCTTGCAGGAATTTACAGGACATCCATAAAGATCAACACATTACATCCATTTCTCTTAGGAATTTGACAAAATAATATAAATGAAAGTTGGAGATATGGAAAGTTGGGACTCACAGATAAAATTTCATGTAAAAATATGAACTATCTGATTTATAGTGAATTAATTAGTAAAGTGTGTCAAATCTGTTTTTAGACAGATTTTAGGGTCTGTGTTCAAAGCCAGTTTTGAGCATGTTCTAGTTAGAAATTCGACAACGAGAAGGCTGATGAACTTTTAGAAAAACTTGTTATCTTTTCAACAAGACCAAGATCATAAAATTCCATGATGTGTGCATGTATTAACTCATTTTGCTAAACAGTGTATAGCTTGGCAGATTTTTAGACATCTTGCAAACAATGAATATTTACTCCTAATTCCAGAATTGAACATACTTCAATATTTATATGATTTTGGGGTAGGCGTTCAAGATCTACATGCTCATATTTTTTTCAAAGCCTAATTCGAACCACAAAGAACAGAATTCAGGCATGAACACACATCAAAATCTCAGCTTTTCAAGGAAGTGATGTTAGTTGTAATTTCATGGGAATTTTCTTGAAAATTAAAACATGGCATATGAATTTGATTATTACTAATCCATATTGATAAAACAAGAGATGGAAACATGATAAAATAGAATCCTAATTAAATTCCAAATCCAAATTAATTCCTACCTCAAAGAAGCACTTCTTCTTCTCTTCTCTTTCTCTTCTTCTTCTTCTTCTTCTCCTCCTTCTTCCCTTTTTTCCTCTCTTTTTTTTGTGGAGACTTTCGGCCATGTCTTGGGGAGGTGGCCGGACATGGTGAGGGAGAGGGAGGGGAATGGAGATTTGTGTAGAAAAGAAAAGAAAAGAAGAGTTTAGAAGAAAGAATGAAAAAATCTATGGAATATTCCCTTTTTATCATTTTCTTCTCTTCCAAGAAGGGAATATTCCATGTGGAAATGACCAAAATACCCTCCCATGTTCCAAGTATTTACAAGTTTGCCATTACTTTACACAAACGCAACTTGGGTATGTACGCACAGCAATTTAGGCCCAAATGACCATTTTGCCCCTGACCTTTCTAAAAATTTACGGGGATTACCATTGACCCCCACCCCTTTCCTCACTAGCATGGCTTTCCTCATACACATCCACACACATCCATGCGTGCATACAAGCATCACACACACACGTCTAATACTTCTCTGTAGTTTTGCACCAACGACGTCCTTCACATTTCTCCCGCATTCACATGTCGCATTCTCTTCCCTTAGCCACGTATCACGGCCTAATCTCCTCTGTATTACGTCACATACATCAATATCTATACTTATTTCATGCCCACGTGCGCATTCTATGTGAAAATGCCACGCGCATACAGTAAAATACACATATAGTTCAAAACAGGGCATTACATCCTACCCACCTTAAAATAAAGTTTGTCCTCGAACTTTCTAGGGTGTGAATCTTGCCGAGGTCAGCTAGGTATGATGGTCTTACTATTCAGGAAGTAAAAACAAGAATACATATCTTCACCACACTTATATACTCTATATGCTTCAATATCAGCCATACTCATCCGTAACACACACATGTCACAGATACATCCTATCACTCATCTAGTAGCACATCCATATCACTATATGCATCATCACATACACATACATATATGTTCTTCATATAAACATCTTAGCACACATATTCACACATTAATATATACATTACACACCACAATTAAGTCTCTATACATAGTTGAAGTTTCATTGAGCCCTGAATCACTGTTGGAATCAGCTTCCTGGAGTTGGCTCTTAGGGATATTGCATTGTCCTCAAAGGTGCTTGCAGCTTCATTCACAGGAAAAGGATTAGTCTTTGACTTCAGTGATAGGATTACCCTCAGTGTATGTACAAGCCTTCTTAGCTTGGCAATACATGGTGGAATAGTCTTCTCCAAGTAATTGCCATAGGGGTCACCTTGCTCCCCCCAGCAGGGCCCTCAGTGTTTACTCCCGGAATTGGACCACTGGCAGTATTCGGCTGATCAGCAACGTGGTCTTTTACAATATGATCTACAACAGCTGTCCCAGGCCGCAAGAACTTAGAGTCAGGACCATGCTCTTTTGCTATATGAGTTACTGGAGGAGTATGTTTCTTAGCATGACTGGGACATTGGGTATCCGTGTGTCTGAAACAGACACAGTGGCTACAGCGGGGGGGGGGGGGGGGGGTTCCCCTTCATACTTGACATCAATGCTTAATAACGATCCATCATCAAGCTCAATTTTAACTAAACGAGGCAAGGGCTTCTTCGACTCCACCTCGATTAGACATCTAGCGTAGGTGATTCTTTCCAATTTTGATGTAGCATGGTCCAAATATAGGGGAACACCAATCACCGAGCTAAGAATATTAAGGACATCCATATTGAACATATTCAAGGGAATCCCATGCAACTGAACCCAAACGGGAACGTAGGTAAGGATGTCACAATCGTGTCGTATGCTAGGACTCCAATGTTTAAGAACAACAAGCTGTCCATCAAATAGCCATGGGCCCCCATGTAGAATCCGTTCACAATCCTCCTTAGCCTCAAATCTAAAGTAGAAAAAGCCATTGTCTTTGCTGTAGATTTGGACTCTCTGCCGAGGCTTCCACAATCTCTCTTGCCATGCTAGTATCTACCCATAAAAAGGAACTTCCCTAAGCACATACCCAACAAGGGTGAATTCCCAAAATTTCGATCCCTTCTCCAGTAGTTCATTAGGGACACGGGCAACATAAGTCCCGTCATCTCGTAGCTTAGGTGGGACAAAGGTCATACCCATGGAGTGCCCATACTTCCGTCTATTGGAGCAGACCTCTGACCAAGACAACTTTGCAGCTGCAGGATTGATGTTTAGTGGGACAGGAACCCTCTTAGGAAATTTATCAAACACCTTACCTGCCTTACCCGCACCAGACGTAGGAGCCAAAAAGTTTGGTCGTACCTCTTTATAACTCCTTCTACCATGAAAACTTTTGTCCTGGAGAGAACCCAGAGACCCCGGTATGGATCCCCTGTTGAAAGCCGCCTCCTTGTTCCTGGCGTTCCTCTTCTGGACAAGCCGCCAACCCCCACCATCGTGTTGATCCGAAGTGTCAATGCCAGTTGATCCCTTGCCCACAGTATTGCTGAAGCCTGTAGATCCCTTGCGCATAGATTCAGGCGCTCCCTCTTCTGGAAACGCTCCGACACCGGAGTTGCTAGGGCCAGCGCCCAGATCGCCCCAGGAATCCTTCTCCATTTTTTAATAGAACTTATATATATATATATATATATATATATATATATATATATATATATATATATATATATATATATATATATATATATATATATATATATATATTCATCTATATCTATGCACAAACACCCAATAATACCCATTAATCTACACACCATTACTTGATAAACATGGTCACTATCACGATGTCACACCGTATATACACCGGACCGCTATACACCCAATACTTAGTCATATAAATTCATCCACGATCATATGGACATAAACATCTGCATACACACGATAATTAGTCTCATCCTACCTACATAGACGTGCACGCACTATCACATGCACGGTCAAGTTACCTTAGGTCCACAATTATAATTATAGATAAATATATACATAACCTCATATTCATAACAATGCACCTACTGCCTTACACAGATAGGCACATATACCACACACAATTCACACAAGAGTGCATAACATCATACATCCACTGCCATACGCTATATATGCATATACATAACTACATTTGCACATCCTACGCACATACGGCCAAAATAGTCAAATAACTATAAATGTCCATTCACACTCCACACACGCACGTATACATATAAATGTGCAACCAATTACACACAGTCCAACCCACACATATCAACTGTTTCATTCAGTTACATTCATCAAACATATTACACATATACATCCTCCTTATCTATCACATTTACATCCACATTGCATATGTATATACATACACACAGGCTTTGGTACATACCCATATACAAATGCATACAAACAAGAATACCTTTATCCAAGGCACACAGAGATACACCTGGATAAACAACCCTATAGGATAAATCGGCAGGTAAACAAACAAAATACATATAAGTATATATATATATATATATATATATATATATATATATATATATATATATATATATATATATATATATATATATATATATATATCCATTCATCCAAATATACATCATTACGTATACTCCCATGCACATCGCATATACATATACACATCACACGTATAATGGAAGTTCATACAACTATGATACATATTCACGTATACACATCAACCAATACACCACACGAACACTCTATATAACCTAATTTATATTCACTTACTTATTATGTATATACATAGATATACGTATCAATTTCATATATAGATATCTAGGTCTACACACAGCCAAATACACGTTCACTCATACACACCAATTTATCATCATAATGGTAGGTATGCATACAAACATACATATATATACTTATTGGGTCTATGCAACCAGGCACACACGTTCCCATGTATGGGCACACACCCGTGTACACATGTTACACATACCATGCTATCACATACCCATACAAGCAAGTTATCCAAGGGTACCAATATGTAGTCGTTAACCATCCGTACCATTATATACAGAGCATTCAATATATCCACTCTTTTACTAACATAATTGCATACACACAAATAAGTATATTTCAATATTCATACACATTCAGTAGATAGTCACACTCCATATACATACACATTCACATACTAATACATGCATATCAAATTAGGGATCATTCACATACATATACATATAACCACTCATAAGACATACACCAATACACAGTCAATAACACATATACACAGTCACATCATACTCTCTACAATACACCTACATACATATAAGTATCCCATACACCCATACACAATTCTCCTCAAGCCACTATATACGGAAGGACACATACATTACATATACATCCAAATAGTCCAATAGATGCCATTCTACAGGTAAGCGTATACACTCATATGTACATATACCATAACTCTACTTAACCGTGCAAACACATAGCCATCCACTTACACATGCACTGTATAACTTCAATCTTTACATTCATCGCATTCTACATATGTTACACGTTACACTTCTATCCCTATCCCATATTAGACACGGTATAGGGCTAAGAGTCTAACTTCGGGTGGACGGGTCAAAAGCATCCCAAGCCTCCTTAGGATACATCTACTTCAAATACCTTGAGCATTTCTCATTCTATCTATATGTCCCATACTTATCTATATTGTTGCATACACGTCACGTATGGCCATAGCACAACACTTATCTTTACAGAATAGTACAACCCACAACCATATACCCAAGTAAGACAATATACCAATTCCTATTGGCACAAAAGCAGCACATACATATATTCTCAGTTATTTAAACTTTTTAATACCCCAGGAATTCTTATCCTAGTAATGCAATACTAGCGATATATATGCACTAACTTCCCACAGATATATCTACATCACCCACCCATATAAGCACATATATTCACACACCTGCACCTTTCCACATATATCTACAGGACCATATGAACACTCCACCACTCTATCCGCTCAAGGATAGTTATACACATCTTAGTACTTCCTCACACGGGGAAACAATCGTAATGTAATAGATAGGAAGACGCTTACATGCACTCACACCATATATGTACATATCCTCACTCACACCCCTACATGGTATATGTCCCCACTAACTTATATGTATTCCCCAATATACATTCATGTATAACATGTATATATCATCTATGGCTCAGAGTCACATAAGTATACCACTCACCTGCCTCCTTATCTACATCATGTATTTCTATAGAGACGTAATATACGTATGCTCGAGTATTCACCCACCTAGCATATACGCCCACACCTATCTATATACCACTACAAACATGCAAGATACATGCAACGTTCAGGTCATTCAAATATACGGGTATACCGCAACATACACAATTCAAATCTCTAAGCACAACAAATGCACTTATATCTACGAGTTCACCCAATTACATATACACGTGTATATCAACAATATACATCCTTAGTCTACTCCACTGTAGGCCCTGACTTCCTAAGTTGGGGGTTTAAGGGTGGATCACTCAAGGCTCTAAGGTCACTACCCACCTTAAGGCCAATCTATCCCAATCACCTAATGAAGCACTACTTGTACTATTCTTACACACACCGCAGTGCGGTGGCCTGCATGGGCCACCAAAAAACTGTCACGCCCCGTTCCCCAAAATACACGGTATCTATATCTAAATTTTTTTCCTTTCCAAGTATCCTGAAGAGTGAGGGTGATAAAAGAGGAAAAGAGAGAGAAAGAAGAAACTACATAAGCATGCCACTGCGCACATGCTGGGATAGTACAAGTGAAGCTCCACAATAATAATAAAACTATCTCATGAATAATAAAGAATGCCAACAACATAACATATAGATAACAACTTCCATTTATATACATAATCCAGGTATACCGCTACATATACACAGTCATTCTCCACTTCCCAAACCAACCATATCACACCACAAATACTGCTCACACCAAGTGCTACCCCTGAACCCAACTCCAAGTCATCACCAACCATGCTACGCCTGCTACCTGAAAAATATGGAGGAGCACATCAATGCGTGCCCAGTAGGAACCAACTTGGATTTGGAACACCGTTCTACGGTTATCAAACCACGAGGCAAGGCAAGAGAGATAAGGCATGTAGCTAAATAATATAATGAAAAGTGAATACCTAAATAATGGAATTATACCTGCGGTCCGTTGTCGAGTTACTACAAGAAAGGGGTTAGCACGAATAATGATAATAATAATAGCACAAGTGTTCAAGCAAACACTATCTAATAAGAAGAGTACAAGTGCCTGAGGCATAACATAAAGTCACCAAGAAGCAGGCAAAGGGAAGGGGAAGTGCTGCCAGCAGAAGGAGTACACACAAATTCTTATTTTATCATTTTATAATTGAATTAATTGGAAACTTGGGTAAACTGTGTGATACCAGGACCTGAACCTCACCCCAAATATGGGGTGAATATATCACATGACGCAGTGGACACAGGCACTGTACGCCGGGCCTATCATCTCCTCCGTCCCTGGCAAGAGTGAGGCTCCACAACCCTCTGACACCTCCACTCTCGGTAAAAACGAGTGGGTATGAAAATCCCCTCCACTCCCGGTAAAGGCGAGTGGGTGTAAACTCCACACATCACATAATCATCTCCCAACTTCACAGTCCATGCCTCATATCCACAATTTACTCAAATCCCACCTAAAACCCGGGCTTTGCTAACTCACCCTCCTTAGGGAGGACTGAGACATGTAAGGGTTTCATTTCGTCATTTTAGAAATGGAGGAGTTATGTTGCATGGCATTACATTCCATTTTCATACCAACATGGGTCATGCACCGAAGTGTCATGCCCTCCATCGAATTCATATTAACCCATCATCACACCACATCTAGTGCCATGCATGACGTGCTCCCAATATCACCATTCCATATCAAATTTCATTTCATAACTATAGGATGGAGCATTTCTCACAATTTTGACATTTGCCTTCTTTCAGGCATTTTCACAAATATGTGGTGGGCGTGACGTGTATGTCCATAAACACATTAGCAAATAAATTGAGAAAAACATGTCATTAATCTAATTTACATATAACAACGATAATCATGCACCATAGCAAGTAGAATAACAACAATACACAAGTTATCACACCATTTAACTACTTCAGCTTGCAGGAATTTGCAGGACAGCCGTAAAGATCAACGCATTACATCCATTTCTCTTAGGAATTTGACAAAATAATATAAATGAAAGTTGGAGATATGGAAAGTTGGGACTCACAGATAAAATTTCATGTAAAAATATGAACTATCTGATTTATAGTGAATTAATTAGTAAAGTGTGTCAAATCTGTTTTTCAGACAGATTTTAGGGTCTGTGTTCAAAGCCAGTTTTGAGCATGTTCTAGTCAGAAATTCGACAACGAGAAGGCTGATGAACTTTTAGAAAAACTTGTTATCTTTTCAACAAGACCAAGATCATAAAATTCCATGATGTGTGCATGTATTAACACTCATTTTGCTAAACAGTGTACAGCTTGGCAGATTTTCAGACATCTTGCAAATAATGAATATTTACTCCTAATTCCAGAATTGAACATACTTCAATATTTATATGATTTTGGGGTAGGCGTTCAAGATCTACATGCTCATATTTTTTTCAAAGCCTAATTCAAACCACAAAGAACAGAATTCAGGCATGAACACACATCAAAATCTCAGCTTTTCAAGGAAGTGATGTTAGTTGTAATTTCATGGGAATTTTCATGAAAATTAAAACATGGCATATGAATTTGATTATTACTAATCCATATTGATAAAACAAGAGACGGAAACATGATAAAATAGAATCCTAATTAAATTCCAAATCGAAATTAATTCCTACCTCAAAGAAGCACTTCTTCTTTTCTTCTCTTTCTCTTCTTCTTCTTCGTCTTCTTCTTCTTCTCCTTCTCCTTCTTCTTCCCTTTTTTTCTCTCTTTTTTTGTGAAGAATTTAGGCCATGTCTTGGGGAGGTGGCCGGCCATGGTGAAGGAGAGGGAGGGGAATGGAGATTTGTGTAGAAAAGAAAAGAAAAGAAGAGTTTAGAAGAAAGAATGAAAAAATCTATGGAATATTCCCTTTTTATCCTTTTCTTCTCTTCCAAGAATGGAATGTTCCAAGGGAATATTCCATGTGGAAATGACCAAAATACGCTCCCATGTTCCAAGTATTTACAAGTTTGCCATTACCTTACACACACGCAACTTGGGTATGTACGCACAGCAATTTAGGCCCAAATGACCGTTTTGCCCCTGACCTTTCTAAAAATTTACGGGGATTGCCATTGACCCCCAACCCCTTTCCTCACTAGCATGGCTCCCCTCATACACATCCACACACATCCATATGTGCATACAAGCATCACACCCACACGTCTAATACTTCTCTGTAGTTTTGCACCAACGCCGTCCTTCACATTTCTCCCGCATTCACATGTCGCATTCTCTTCCCTTAGCCACGTATCACAGCCTAATCTCCTCTGTATTATGTCACATACATCAATATCTACGCTTATTTCATGCCCACGTGCGCATTCTATGTGAAAATGCCACGCGTATACAGTAAAATACACGTATAGGTCAAAACAGGGCATTACATTCGTAACCCTATGCCCTAAGATCGTCTGGTTTGGGATGCATATGCCGCCTTTTGTATATATTGAGTAATCTTGTGTATACAAAGAAAGAAAAAAATGTGTATGAAATATTCATATAGCCAAAAACAATATAAAACTACAAAAATCCCATATCCTTATCTCCATTTCTATTTAGAACTAAGACATGGCAAAGTTGATGGGTTCTAGGAGTCTTAAAATGGTCGTAGTGTGGTGATGCCTTACCTTGATTGAATTTGCTAAATTCATTCCATGAATTATAACAAAATACCACACATGCTTGAAAATGTTTGATCATGACATATTATACTGCTTAGAGAATGAGTTGTGAACATTGGTTTCATTTCTGTGAACTTAGTATATTGCACGATAAACTATGATGTGATATAACTCTAATCTCTTTTTATTGCTTATCAAGTTCATTTTATTTATTGAAATCCACGTTATTTCAATTTGAGCGAGATTTAATTATTTGGGGTGCATATGTGTTCTAATTTCATATTGATGTGTGTTCACGAGATCTTGCATATCTTGGGTTCTTGTATTTTTCTGAATTTAAGATTGAACCCCTTGTCTCCATTTACACATCACCACCTCACATCTTCATTGTATCCCACTCTCGTGTTAGCTTCTTACTAGTCTTCCTCGAGGACGAGTAAGAGGTAAGCTTGTGGGATTTTGATGTGTCATTATATTCCACATTTTATCGATAAGATTACACGTCAAAATGATTGCTCAATTACATATTTCATACGCTTTTATGCTATTATTTGGAATAATATGACTTTCGGAGCGTTTATGTCCATTTCAGGTATTTGGGCGATATTGGAGCAATTTGGAGTCAATAAGACGATCAGCGACGTGAGAGCACCAATGAGATCATGATGACATGCTCGAGGTGCCAAAGAAGAATATTGGAGCAAGGAAGGGGCAAGAGAGAAGGTCGCTCGATCGAACTATAATGCGGCAAAGGAATCGAGCGACCCGAAGTGCTGGAAACATGACAGCCGTGCACTATTTCTAAATATTCTATCACCTCGGATTTTTCACTATTTTTGTGATATTTTTTCCAGATAATAGACTTCAAGAAGGTTCCAACTCCACCAAGAACGCGCCAATCGGAGGTCGGATGAGTCCTGGGGAATTTCTGCAAGTTGATGATGCAGTGCTGAAATTGTTCTCAGTAGCCTACTCGGTCGAGTAGTACACTACTCAGTCTGAGCAGTGCACTACTCGACCGAGTCAAGTGAAAAGTGGTGCTGAAATGTGTTTTTTACATCTACATGACCGGGCAACCTCCTACACAGACCAAGCAACCTCCTGCTTGGTCCGAGCAACGTCCTACTCGACCGAGCAGCGTCGAATCAGCCCGGGTTGGCAGAGCGACATATTTTGGAAGATTTCGATTCCCTGTACTACTCGACCGAGCAGCCGAACGACTCGAGCCGAACGATTCGACCGAGCAGCTTTGTGCTCGGACCGAGTCGCCGTGGGCCTAGGATCACATCCAGATCAGATTTTTGAGGGGTTGTTCTGCGAGGGTTTTTGGAGGGAGGAAAAAGTGGGAGCCAGGGAGAGAGTTCTGGAGGGATTTTTTGGAGGCGATTGAGGGAAAGATGATTAATTTTTGTAAGAAGAATTTTGGGATCTGATACTGGAGATTATTGCGCTCATTTCGGATTGTGCTTACGTTTTGGAATCTGAGATTATTTCTGGATTTGCAATTTCTATTGAACTCTCGCTGTAAGTTTATTAGCCCTAATCTCTCGATTGGTATAATGTTTTCTTCTGAGGAATTGATGTTTTTGTCTGCCGCTATTGCGATGTGTGAGTAGATTTATTCTAGGGTTGATGGGTTAGCCCTAGGATTCTAGGGGAAAAATGTAGATCTGGATCTCTACGTTGAATTGGGGATTTAGGGTTGTACTTCGGTATATCCTACCGAATCCGTAGATAACCCGTACTGAGATCATGCCCACTGTCTATGGAATTGATGTGCTTAAGGGGCATCTAGGGATTCGAATAGGGAAATCGTTGGATCCAACCAAGGCTCGTGACCACGCCCGGCTCGTGCCTTGAGGGGATCCATCGACGAACTATACCGCTACGTTGACAGCTACCGCCATTGCGTCAACGAGAACCACCGAAATACCCCGCAATTCTAACCCACGAGAGTGGTACGAATTGGAGGATTTATCCCCTAGTCCCAATGCAATGCAAGGATCCTATTCCAACGTTGACCCCCGACGATCTTAGCGGAGATCCCTAACACCCTAGCTCTATTTATGCGACGTTGAGTGACACAACCTTCGCATCCATCACCATCATAACTCTCCATACTCCACATCCATCAATAAACCCACAAGTCTAACTCAACCTAGGAGTAGATAGGTAGTATAGCACCGCTTCCCTGTGTTCGATACCCGCTTGCCACTATACCGTGCGCTTGCGGTAAACGACATCGTTTCGGAGTTGATATGAAAATGATGGAAAATATGGACACATCAAAATCCCCCAAGCTTACCTTTTACTCGTCCTCGAGGAAGACGAATAATCGGTACGCCGGGAGGAAAACAAAATGAAAATAAGAAAATGAAAATAAAAAGGAATGAAAAACAAAAGAGAGAGAAGTAAGAGGAAAGTGCTATGGATGATCGGTCAGATCTCAGGCCCAAATAGTATATCACGATGCTCTGAGTGCTAAACATACATGCTATTGGTAATTTCTAGCTTTAAATATCATATGACATACAGTGCAGGCAAAGAACAGGGATCTACTGAAATAATACCGTCAATTCATATCAATCTCATGCAATCCCTAGACTCTAGTATAAAGGAGTTGGCAACGCCCTTTTTAATCACAGATACACAAGGAGCATAAAAGAATCACAAAGCATGCAATAGAGAAGAGAAAAATCATGCCATTTAGATATTCATCTCGATAAAAGTAATTCGTAAAGTTTAGGTTTTATAAAATCTCCCCGATGTGCACCGTCTCCACTCTAATGTCAAGCTCACTCATGTAATCAGTTGGTTTACCCCCAAGCTTAGCTTAAGGCATCGCATCAAAGAAAATGATATGGAATTTTTATTCTTCTTCCCAGAATAAATGATAGCTTCTAATGAAATGATATATAACGGTATTTATTCATTTTCTTTCCTTTTCGTTTCTTTTTTCAGATATGAATATATACACATTTTTTTTCATTTTCATTTAGAAGCTACACTTTTTCCTTTTGGGATTGGGAAGTAAGATGCGGTAAAGATAGCTATGGGGGTGCAACCAACTGGTATGTAAAGATATAAAGTAGATATGTGGAGAAGGAAAATAGTGGGACTCTTGGTTCACTCATAAGAGGGTGTACACAGTTTGATAAAATAAAACCCTAACTAAACTCATATATAGCATGGATATTTTCATTTCTCTAGATGAATACTGAAAAAGACATGCAGTAATAGGCACAATATCAGCAGGCATGAAAAAAGAAGTGAATAAGACAGGAAAAACAGGTGCTCCAAGTGTTCTAGTGATGCGTGAACCTGGGTGCGTTTCCCAACATAAATCATACTAGATACTAATTCATGCATTTCGATTTTCAATTTATTTCAAGTATTAAATCAGATAGATCATCAATAGAAATGCATGCATATAGATAATAAAACTGAAATTAACTCTAATAGCATGTCATCGGAAATGAGCATCGCAAACACTAATAAAGCCAAGAGAGATATCATCATGTGGACCATCCTTAGCAAAAAATAAAAAGGAGCAGAGAAAAAGGAAAAGCAGAGAAAAGGAGATGCATGCATGGAGAAAAATGGAAAATATGATGCAAAATGAGAAAAAGTAAAATGGTGCGGGAAAGTGGTGAAAAAGTGAAATAAAAACTGAAATAAGGGAGAAAAATGTAAAAATAAAAACAAAAATAAAGCAGGAGTGCTCATCCCCCAAGCTAAACCTAGCAGTGTCCTCACTGCTAAGGAAACGCTCGTGAGCGGGAGATGATGCTAAAGGGGTGGGGTGGGTGGGGGGAATGAAATAAAATAAAAACTATGTAATAAAAGAAAAAGGAAATAAAACTAAAAGGATGATATGATGCAATGCGAAATGAGAGATGATGCATGGGTGGATCCTCCCCCAAGCTGTGTAAAAGTAGGGCCCCGAAGAGACAGATGGGCACAAAATATATATGGGAGGCAAAGTGGGTATGAAATACATCAAGCAGAGGCACCACCCTCTGGGGGGGTGGTGATGGGTCCCTATGCTGTGGACCCGGGGTGGTGGGTGGTAGGTCCGGCTGGAAATCATGGGGTGGGTCAGTTCGAATGTGACGCAAGAGGCTCTGGAGGAAGGGCAGGTCACGCTCGACCGACTGTTGAGTCATCGTACCGGTTAGCTTAGTCATCGTCACGGAATGTAACCTCGTATTCGGCGTCACCTAAGTAAAGGGGGTCAGAGGGGCGCGGGGCGATGGGGGGTGCAAGGGTAGTGGTGGATGATTCGGCGACGGTGTTGGCTCGAGTGGGAGAGCGTGTGCGACGTGTACGTCGGGTAGGTCTAGGATTGGATGTGCCGGTGTTGGCGGGTCTAGCGCGGCGTGGAGGAATTGTGTAAGTGGAGGAGAATAGTATTATACTATGTAAAGCAAATTGGGCAAATACGAACGAATTTACCGGCTAAAATGAGATGGCGTTATGTCCTCGTCGGTGTCGTGATGGCCGCTGATCCGGATTATCCCAAGTTTTTCAAAGAAGCATCTTTTGAACTTAGCAATTCAAACCTAAAAGAGGAACAAGGAGAACATCAGTAGATTCAAACCAAAAACAAGCAAATTCAATTCCAATGGGTGCTCGGTTGAATGTTAAACAAGGGGCGATGGCGGTGTGGATAGAACGGGCGATTGTGGAGAAGGGGCGATGGCTACGGGCAATTGGGTCGAGCGCAGGGGAGGGTGAAATTAGGTTACTGCTTTGTAAAAGGGCGGAAACGGGTTAGTTTATAGGCGCAGCGACCCGAACGGCAGAAAGGCACGACTCGGACCGAGCAACACAGTTGCTCGGTCGAGCAAGTTGGAGATGGGAATGACTCGGACCGAGTTATCTTGGTGCTCGGTCGAGCAAGTTACGGATATGCATTCACCCAGCTCGGTCGAGCAGGGATCTGCTCGGTCGAGTTGCTTCTTGCTCGGGCCGAGCCGATAATTATCATCCGGGTTGACAGAGTGACGTTTTCTCCTCAAATTTTAGAGCCTGTAAAACTCGATCGAGTATAAACATGCTCGGACCGAGTCGATTTCTACTCGGGCCGAGCAAAATTTCACTCGGGCCGAGCTAACATTGCTCTTTCTCAATCAGTTTTCCGTGTCTGTATCACTCGACCGAGCAGTGATGCTGCTCGGTCGAGTCGCATGTGCCTTTTCTGCCCATCTTCCTGGGGTGTCTCCTGCTGTACTCCTTCTTCCTCATAGTGGTCTACTCTCATATCTGACCTGCACAAGGGAGTAATTCATCAATTCTTGTATGGTTTTCAGAATTTTATTTCTAAAACGTATAAAACTAGAGTAAGGAACCGAAAAAGAAGATCCAGAATCCAAGAAATTGAGTTGCCTCCAATAAGCGCTCGTTTTTAGTCATGAGCTAGACTCCCCTTAATTTATCAATTGTCGTTGGGGAACCCCTCGAGGAAGTATGTCTCCTCCGGTCCTATAGGTTCTCCGGCTCTGTAGGGTTTAATTTTTTGGCCGTTGACCTTGAAATTTCCGTTTTTTCCCTCGAGCTTGACGGCGCCTCCTGGAGATAAGCTTACTATTTTGTAGGGGCCGGACCACCTCGATTTTAGCTTCCCAGGAAAAAGGCGTAGTCTTGAGTTATATAGAAGTACCTGGTCGCCGACATCATGGCAAACAACCTTGATATTTCTATCGTGGTAAGCCTTGGTTCTTTCCTTGTATATCTTCGCATTTTCATAAGCATGACGCCGAATTTCGTCCAACTCATTGCAATGAAGGGCTCATCGGGCAGCGGCGCTTTGGTAGTCAAAATTCATCTTCTTTATCGCCCAATATGCTCTATGATCCAATTCTACCGGAAGGTGGCAAGCTTTCCCATACACCAGCCTATACGGGGTTGTGTCGATGGGGGTTTTAAACGCAGTGCGGTAAGCCCAAAGGGCGTCTCCCAACTTGTGCGACCAATCCTTCCTTGAGGCACTGACTGTTTTTTCCAGGATGCTTTTTATCTCCATATTAGATACTTTCACTTGGCTTCTGGTCTGAGGGTGGTAGGCGAGGCTATGGCTTCTACCCATACTTTTTCAGCATTGCCTCGAATTTTCTTTCGATAAAATGACTCCCTCCGTCACTTATGATCGTCCGGGGGACTCCGAAGCGAGGGAAGATAGTATTCTTGAAAATTTTGGCTACTATCCTCGCGTCGTTGTCGGGGTGGCTATGGCTTCTACCCATTTTGAGACATAATCAACAACAACCAAGATGTACTTGTTACCGTTACTCGATAGGAAAGGCCCCATGAAATCGATGCCCCAGCAGTCAAATAGCTCTATCTCCAAGATGCCGTGGAGGGGCGTTTCATTCTTCTTCGTGATATTCCCTGTCCTCTGGCACTTGTCGCACTTCCTTATGTTTTCATTAGCATCCCTGAATGTAGTTGGCCAGTAGAAACCACTTTGAAGAATTTTCGCCGTGGTCTTGGTGACCGCTGCGTGCCAACCACATGGTTGATCATGGAAATGCGACATAATGGAAGTTGCTTCTTTTTTTGGGATACATCGTCTGATGATCCCGTCGGCGCACGTCCTGAACAAATACGGGTCGTCCCAGAAGTAACTCTTTGCATCATGTAGGAACTTCCTCCTTGAATAAGTCGCCAACCCGTGCGGAACTATCCCACTCACCAAAGAATTCACTATGTCGGTGTACCAGGGAGCTTCAGAGGTATTTGCCACAAAAAGTTGTTCATCGGTGAACGAATCGTCAATCGGTAAGCTGTTGTCCCCGTGCCTCCGAATCAATCGCGACAGATGGTCTGCCAACACGTTTTCTACTCCCTTCTTGTCCTTGATCTCGATGTCAAATTCTTGGAGCAGAAGGATCCACCGTATTAGACTTGGTTTAGCATCCTTCTTACTTAGCAGATATTTCAACACCGCGTGTCCGTGTGGATGATCACCTTGGACCCCAGAAGGTAGCATCTAAACTTCTTTATAGAATAGACTACGACTAGCAGCTCTTTCTCCGTGGTATTGTAGTTCTTTTCAGCATCGTCCGGGGTTTTGCTAGCGTAGTATATAGCATGGAGTTTCCCCTCCTTTCTTTGGCCAAGCACAACTCCCACCGCTTGGTTACTAGCATCACATATAAGCTCAAACGGCAGATTCCAGTCTGGTGGCTGTATAATCGGCGCTGAGATGAGAGCTTCCTTTAACCTGTTGAAAGCTAGCAAACAAGCATCAGTAAACACAAAAGGATCTTCCTTAGCTAAGAGCTCCGTGAGAGGGCGAGCAATATTGGAAAAATCTTTTTATAAAGCGTCGGTAAAAACCGGCATGCCCCAGAAAACCACGGATACCCTTGAGGTTGGTGGGCAGTGGCAAACTTTTGATAACCTCTACTTTGGCCTTATCAACCTCAATTCCTTTAGAGGTAATGACATGCCCTAGAACCACTTCTTCTGTCACCATGAAGTGACACTTCTCCCAATTCAAAGTAAGATTATTATCTTGGCATCGTTCCAAGACCTTGGACAAATTAACTAAGCAACTATCAAACTCGGTGCCATAGATAGAAAAGTCGTCCATAAAGACCTCCGTGATATTCTCGATGAAATCTGAGAAAATAGACGTCATGCACCTTTGAAATGTGGCAGGTGTGTTACATAGCCCGAACGGCATTCTTCGGTAAGCGAAGGTGCCGTAAGAACATGTGAACGTCGTTTTCTCTTGGTCTTCCCGATGCAACAGGATTTGAAAAATCCGGAGTATCCGTCTAAGTAGCAGAAGTATTTATGCTTAGCTAAGCACTCGAGCATCTGGTCTATGAAGGGCAGAGGGTAATGGTCCTTCCTGGTGGCTTTGTTCAGTTTCCTGTAATCGATACACACGCGCCACCCGGTGACAGTCCTAGTGGAGATTAATTCGTCTTTTTCATTTTTTATGACTGTCATACCCCCTTTTAGGGACAACCTGCATGGGACTAACCCATTTACTATCGGAAATGGGATAAATGATGTGAGCCTCTAAAATTTTCAAGACCTTCTTTTTCACCACCTCTTTCATGTTGGGGTTCAACCGCCTTTGAGGCTCAATGGAGGTGGCATTCTTGTCCTCTGGTGGATCCTATGCATACAAATGGTCTCGCTAATACCCTTCAGGTCAGAGATGTTTGTAACGACCTGCTCTCGGTTCAAATTGGCGGGGAGGGGTTTTAATTCTACCTGAGAGGGTGCTGTACCCCCGGCGTCTCTTGCTTGTGAGAATGACGCATCCTCGATCTCAGGTTCAGAGGGTGAAAACTCTTCATTCGCGGAATCATAGGAGGAGCAGGGAGATGATGACACGTCGAGGCACAAGTCTGCATGTTCCGCTCCCGTAGCGCACCTGTCAACAGAAGCAAGGTTTTCAGGTATGCGTTCGCTGTCAAACATAAAATCTGGAGTACTTCCCTGGTCAATGAGGTTTAGCGATGGTGATGAGTCTGGGTACTCCTCATTGTCATGTTCTCCATATGCTGAGATCTATGGAAGACTGTCGTTATAGAAACGTAATGTATCTCCCTCGTACCGCACATGAATTCCATCAGCTACGGCGACACCATCCAGGGCGTCCGCATTTTGGAAAGTGGTTGTGATGAAAACCGAGAGCTCTTGCGTAGCTGGGTCATCCGTAGGGAATTCAACTGGGCCATGGGCCCATACGTCACCAACCACGTTCTCTAATATCTCAAGCATATGAGAATTGTGTAGTGATTCCAATTGATGAGCCTCTCCCCAGTAGGCATCGATAGGTGGGGCCTCAATGGTCTGAAGGAGCATCACGTTCTCTTCAAAGCTTACTTGAATATCATCTTCAATTTTACCTGCATCAGAAACCTGATTCATTAAATAATCCATGACTAGTTGCTGATTTGCGTTACCAGGTTCCTGAGCCAATAAATCGAACTGCATCGATCAGTTCTCTAGCTGCGCATTCAACCATGGAATCGTCTATACGCGAGTCTTGGAAGCCGTGTAAATGATAAGGAGAGAGACTGAGCTCCTCTGAGTCGCTATCAGAGTCGCAGGTCCACTGCACTTGCATTACCATCTCCATTGTGTCTGATTGGTAAGGAGATAATAGCTAGCTGGAGGAGGATGTTAGCAGCAAAATAGAAAGAGGATGAAAATGGCAGAAAGGTGAGAGATGATAGGAATTCTAGCAAACTTCACAAAAAAATAAAAACAAACTGAGATGGAACACTATTTCCGTCCCCGGCAACGACGCCAAAAACTTGACACACCCGTAACCTACACCTAGGTTCCACCTGGCGGTGTCACGATTGCCAGGCATGGCATGGCCCCTAGGCTATGATTTCAGGCTCAATCCGCAAGCGGACGGTGTCGAGTAATAGTATATAAGATGTCGGATCCCACAGGGACAGTGATAGTGTCAATAGGTTCTCAGTCTATTTCTAAGTGTAGAAGTGAGATAGCTGTCGGGGTAACAGATTTGGGTTGGTTGTTGTTGTGATAATATCAATAAAGAGGAACTAGGGATTTAGGGATCACCACTAGGATCGTTGGGGGTCGATGTTAGGATAGGATCCTTGCATTGCATTAGGGCTAGGGAATTAATCCCCCAATTCGTACCACTCTCATGGGTTAGAATTGCGGGGTATTTTGGTGGCTCTCATTGACACAATGGCGGTAGCCGTCAACATAGCGGTATAGTTCGTCGATGGATCCCCTCAAGGCGCGAGCCGGGCATGGTCACGTGCCTTGGTTGGATCCAATGATTTCCATATTCGAATCCCATAGATACCGCTTAAGCACATCAATTCCACAAACCGTGGGCATGATCTCAGTACGGGTTATCTACGGATTCGGCAGGATCTACCGAAATACAACCCTAAATCTCCAATTCAACGTAGGGATCCAGATCTACATTTTCTCCCTAGAATCCTAGGGCTAACCCATCAACCCTAGAATAAAACTACTCACACATCGTAATGGTCACAGGCAAAAGTATCAATTTCACAGAAGAAAACATTTTAGTAATCGAGAGATTAGGGCTAAAAGAATTTACAGCGAGAATGGACGAACAATAGATCCAGAGAAAAATCCAAATTCCAATAGGCAAAGGTAGACAAGAACAAAAGCAATAATCTCCAGTATTTGATCCAAAAATCGCTACAAAAATAACTCCAAAAATTCCTACAAAGAATTGCCCAGAGCTCCCCTAAAAATTCCTAAATTTTTGCCTCATGGAAGTATTCCTTCAGCCGCTGCCGATCGCGAGCCTTCAGTGCTCCCCGAGATCGCGTGCTCTGCGATCTTTCAAAACTTCCCAAAAATGCCCTTGGTGTCACCGACCGAGTAGGTGACTCAATCGAGCATCTACTGCTCGGTCAGTAGCTCAGCCCGTGTAGTTGTACTGCTCGGCTGCTTGGAGAATTTGAAATCGACCTACCCGGACCGAGTAGTTTCTACTCGGTCTGAGTAGGTTTGACTCGGTCTGATACTCGGGATCTACTCGGGCACTACTCGGGCTGTGTAATCTGAGGCGACTCGACCGAGCAGATGAGCTGCTCGGTCCGAGTCAGGCCGTATCCGTGCTCTCCTGAAATTGATATGGCTCGGTCCGGGTAGCTGGGCTGCTCGGACCGAGCATTTTCTGGGAAATGGAGCAGCAGCTCCTGGGGCTTCTCTCTCTGCTCTCTCTTCCTCTTCTCTCCTCCAATGGATCCGAAAACGCGGCGAACTCCTCCAGAGCCCCGCCAATAAGCTCACGAGCATGTCAGATGAGTCCATACCCAAGCGGGGGTCCAAATCGCTCCAAAATCCCTGAAAATTCACGAAAAACTACGAAACTCGAAAATATCGTCAGAAATGCAAAATCGTAGTAAAAAGTGGGATTCGGACGCGAAAATAATATGCGATGCGATGAGATAATGATATGAAAATGATGGAAAATATGGACACATCATCCCACATCAGAGCAATTAAAGAAATTTGATGGTCATGAATTTGTGATTAAGATATAATTTTACAGATGATTGGTACCGTAAGCATGACCATGTAAATTTGGGGAAAACCCAATTTAGGGCTTATCCAATTTGGGGAAAATCCATTTTGGGAATTTTTTTGATTTGTTGATTTGTTAATTTGTTGATTTTAGTAATATAATCAACAAAAATAGAATATGGTCCATAATCTAATCTACAGGATAAGAATTTTTACCTCTAGATCAATGATCTAGGGAAGAGCCAATAAAATCCGTAGATAAAAATATAACCCCTGCTCCTGCATGCACCATGGAAATCGACACAACGGATCGCAGCAACCAAGATTCCTAAGCACGGTGAGGGTAATTTGAGGGGATAAAAGGAGAAGCTCAAGAACGAGAGAGCTCACGTGCTGATAACGTGTTAGAACTCAAAGAAAGAGTAACCATGGCACAAGGCCATGGTCCTCTATTTATTCAACAATATGGAATACCAAAGAACATGGGATCCCAAAGGTCCCCATTATCCTAACTAAATGAGGGATTAATGGAGGGATATAAGTGATGGGGAGGCCAAAGTTTGGCCTCCCTCACTCATAACACGTTAAAATTTCTCTAAATTATTAAAATATTTCATCGTTTATCTTTAAACTGTTATGAACACATCAAAATCCACTTAAACTTTCTATTTCTTGCTAATCTCTCAAACAATGTTAAAGTCGTCGATAAAATGAGTGTTGTTAGTTACCACGTCAAGTTTTATGAATTCACCCCATTTATAAATTCACCACCAAACAGCCTAAGTTTTTATAATTTCACTTCTTTTATTTCCAATATTACCGCTCCTTCCAACTCTCTAAATAAAGTCCTCTCACCGGAGTAGCGACGAGGACGACGAGGATGACGGTGATGCAGCAGGAGCACCAGCAGCTCTGACGCAATCTCCGGCGATGCTTCGGAGGAGGCTCGAGCCGGTAGATCGGGCGGCCATAGGCTAAGTGTAATGACCGGTATTCATCGTACATATTTTGTATGTATTTTGTGATGTATTGAACTATGTGTTTATTTGCGTTATGATTTTATTGATTAATTGTCGTAGCCTGAACGTGTGATTGGACCCTGTATTATTGACACACTTGACTTCACGATCATGCTGCCACTGCTTTTGTCATTTTCAGATATCGTTAGGGTGCAATGGCAAAATCGTAATAATTTGGATGTTGTTAACCATATCGATTTTTCCTAAACCCAATCACCTCTTTTGCATATTAATGAATCTTAAATGAGTTTAAGAGATATAATTCAAATCCTAATTAAATCATAACAATCAAATCTAATTTGATTATCTTAATCAAATTATTTTCTAAATCTAAATAAAAACTAATAAAAATCTCATTTAAACCTAAATCCTAACTAATTCTCCCTTTACCCCACGATCCCATATCTTAACCATTCACCCACGCATGTGTAGAACCCACGGAGATCTTAACAACCCAACTACCCACGTGATTCTCTTCCCCCTTCAAAAACAAAACCAGCCTTCTCTCTGACGCCACAATCCAACTCTCCCCTCCACGTTCTCAAACCACCACGCCACCTCCTTTCACTCACTTTCGGCAAGCCCATGCGGTAACCTCCCCTCAACCTCCCACCGGAACACCGCGTTGTCATACCCATGGACCCAGCCTCCGGGCGCTCTACGTCCCTCGACCCTCAAGCCCAAGACAACACCTCCTCTCTTTGACTCAATACTCCAAGCAAACCTCCGGCGACTTCTCCCCATCGCCGCGAGCTCCTCCTCCCGCCAACCTCCACCACAAGCTTCCGACAACTTGCCTTCCTATAGAAGCCGCCTCGAATACCGCCTCCCTCCGAACGTCAATAACTCCCTGCTCCACCGCCATCATCTTCTCCATCAAACTCGACCCTAGCCTTCGCCTCATCGCCACCTCCAAGCTTCTTCTCCCTTCAAAACCAACTCCTCCGACGACAGCGCCACCACCCAGCACCCTCAAAGCCCCAAGCAAACCCCGCGTAAGCCTCGCCGCCACACAAGCTTCTGGTGACCTTACTCATCTGCAATCACCGCAGCAAACCCGCCACTTTCCTCCCCTCCTCCCATCAAATACATCGACCCCATCACCATCGCTGCTCACCTCCAGTGCCTTCATCCTTGTTCCCCTGCTCACGCAACCGCCAGCAACCCTCGAGCTCAGGCGATCTCCCTCTTCGAACCCAACGCCTCTCCCTCCGACCTTCCTCCTCCCATCGTCCAACGTCCAACTCCCAGCTCGACGAACTCCTCATTCCTCCAACCAAACACCAACCACCCCCTCGCTACACTGCCGTCTCGTCTCTCTCTCTCTCTCTCTCTCTCTCTCTCTCTCTCTCTCTCTCTCTCTCTCTCGCATCGAACCCAGCTCCGACGACTCCTCCGAACATCGACAAACCCAGACGCCGCAACCTCTGCTCAACACCGATCCATGTCATTGCTATCGATGTCGTCGCCTCGACGCCGACTGCAGTCGCACCACACTGCTGTCTGACCCGTTGTTGCTTCTGCTACAAGGCACACGAGGGCGTCTAACACAAAATCACGTAAGTCCTACATGCAGTATATGTATGTTATATTATATGAATATATTATTATATGTAACGATCAGTTTTCATTGTACGCTTTGACGTGCACGTAGTCTTGTTCGTGCACGTGTTTATTTTTGACGTTGTCTGTATCCGAACCCTATCGTGTGATATGTCGTTGTGTCCCTCTCTGAGAGTATTAGAATTTTGTGTTGTTTTGCAACGTCTTTTCACGAGTCGTTCTTCCGTGAATCGACCTTGGTTGGAGAGACGTCGCGATTATCACTTTTGGCAAGAGACGTTTTTATTTTTAATTTCACTTCTCATCATCAAAATTGTGATCCGTCTCTTCCATCTCCTTTCTCTCGTCGCCCCGGTCACCCCAGTATTTTTCTTACGATTTTTGGACTCCGTTTGATCTATGTACACTTTTTGGCCCAACTTATTGTATTTTAAACCCTAGGTTTCATGGTGTTATATCCCTTAATAATAATATTATTTTAATTACATCTGATTTGTGACCTGGCCCACTTCTAAACCCTTAGCACACAAACCCACGCAAGAAAGAGAGTGTGATGTTTTTGCTTGGGCCTTTAACAGTTTAATTCTCATTTAACAATTCATATAGCTTAAACCTCAACCCAACTGAGAAGCCCACACCCTAGCCTTCACCCTACATCACGTGCACCCTCCCCTATTAATAATAAACCTAGGACCTAGGTTTTTGTAGCAACCAAAAAGAAACCCCAGGCAGCCGGCCCTAGTTTCTCCCTCACTCACGCAAAAAACCCCATTCCCCGCTTCCTCCTCTCTTCCTCCGGCCAAACCCCGACGCCGACGAGCCCCTGACCATCCCCCGACCTTCCTCCCTCCGTTGCTCTGCCGTAAGTCGCCGGAAACAGCCGCAAACCGCCGGACCCGCTGTAAAAACGCAGCAGCAGCAGCAGCAGGCCGCCGCCGCCGCTGCCGCCGCCGCCGCAGCCACCCATCGCCGCCGTGAGTCCCTGTTGGTCGCCGGAGCACCCCCCAAGCGCCGCAGCCACCCTCGAGCCCACCTGCACCCACAGCCTTGAGTTAGAGGTTAGTGATGAATATTGTTTTTTAGGGTTAAGTTGTATATATTTGTGTTAGCAAATTTTGTATTAGGGTGGTGATGTATTAATTGTTGTTATGATGTAGTTGCTGTTAGGGTTTTCCTGTGGAGATTTAGTGAAATGGGTTGATGTGTTAGTTGATGTTTTAATACACTGTTAAGGTTAATATGCTGTTGTACATGTTAGATTATTATTGAAGGTTAGTTGTATAACACATGTTTAGAAAATGGATGTTGGTTGCTGTTAGTTTAATTTTTGAGAGAGGTGTCTTCTTCCTGTTAGGGTTTAGCATGAGTAGGTTTTAATATAATTGGTTTAAAGAAGAGAATGCTATTTCATTGTTATGATTATTATCTAATATTAGATGTTAGTTAATGATTGGTTTATCATCACATATTACCCTTAAATCTTAAGTCAGATGTTAGTGAGAAGTTTACTGCATGTTTGCTAATTAACCTATAGGTTAGTTTGTCTCCTGTTAATGTAATACTAGGGTTAGTTGATGATGTTATGGTTTGGTTTATACATAAATATAACCTGAGATGCTGTTGCAACCTATTTGTGGCTTACATGTTTAAATATGATCAGAACCCTATAACTATTATGGTTGTTAAGTTAATTAATAATATTAGCTATAAGAAATGGTCCCAGGAATAAAACCCCTCATTTTGATGAACATGAACACCCAGCTTAACATGATTACTGCCATTTGGATGTTATTACATGTAGCAAGTGTTAGTATTAGTGATATGATTGTTGTTGTTAGTTGTAATTGTATTTTTCTTTATGAAAACAACCTCAGGTTAGTTAACCAATAAGTTAAATTAGAAGTTGGGTTGATTAGTATGAATAGTACCCCTAGATGATTGGATAAATAGGTTGATTGATTAAATAAATTATTTATTTTCATTCAAAACTGATACCGAAACATGATAACGCAGAAAACGTACGCGCTTTCTGTACGGACTCGTTGACACCAAGAACTTCAGGATCAGGCAAGTGAAACTTGCCAACTTTTCTTTAGGCCATGTCTTTAGGCCAACTCCTCGTACTAGCGTGAAAGAGACTAGATCGTGAAATGATAGCGATCTAGGCGCAACTTTGTGATCTAGCTTGACAACGAAGCTAGATCCGACACCTTGTCATATCAGTTAGGTAACGATATCTGCCATGTTTAAATTTCTTAACTTGATCACTCCATATTTTACACCTTTTTTCTGCATATCTGCATACCGTTTTGATCGCCCATATCACGCTTTTCACGATTATTCGACAATATTGCGATGCTTTTCACTATTTTTTGTTTTTGTCGTATTTCAGGATATATGGAGCGATTTTGATCGATTGTGAGGTCAAGAGGATTTGCGCCCACTCCGGAGAGTCAACCATGGCCCTTTTGAGGGTTATTCTGTAATGGAAGAGGAGTGGAAGAAGAAAGAACGCCGTAGGAGCGACGGGGGAGCGAAAAGATGAAGATTGGGCATTTTCAGCATGCCACTCGGCCGAGTGAAGGAGTCACTCGGCCGAGCATTGAGACCCCGCTCGGCCGGCCAGATCGGACATGCAACAGAGATGTATCAGCGTGCACTCGGCCGAGCATCGCACGCCGACTCGGCCGAGTGCGGAGACTCCGTCCGCCCGAGTGGCACCCAGACGACGGCAAGCCAAAATGTCCAACTTACTGTAATCCGTCAGTCTGCCCCAGAAGCCCGACTCGGCCGAGTGACGAAAGCCGTCCGCCCGAGTACCAAATGCCCCTCGGCCGAGTGACATTTGCCACTCGACCGAGTGATGCCGAGGACATGCAGCGCCCAGATTTTCAGACAGCCTCTCACTCTTTTGAAATCTGCTATCATTTCAGCAATTAAAGTATTTTTCTCATATTTTTTATGGATAGTAGACTTCATGAAGGTTCCAACGCCACCAAGAACGTGCAAATCGGAGGTCGGATGAAATCTGGGGAATTTCTGTAAGTTGATGCTGCAGTGCTGGAATTTGCATGTCAGTGTCACTCGGCCGGGTCACATATTCCACTCGGCCGAGTGTGGCCTGGGCCCAGATTTTAAGTTGCGGTTTGGGCTGTTTTTGGGCACGAATTTGAGGGGTTTTCTAGGGTTTCTTGCTAGGGTTTTGGGGGAGTATTTAAGGGGTTTGTAGCCACCATTAGAGAGGATCCCTATTGTGTTTTCTTAGCCCCCATATGTTTTTCTTAGGATTATTTTAGAGGTTAGGCCATGCCCTAGGCCCCCTCTTGGATCTAAAAGCTTGTATTTTGGATTGAAGATCTTCATCAAGCTAAGTATTTTCTTCTTTTTATTTGAATCTTTGTTTTTCTATCTTTTTGTATGCAAGCAATGATTTCTATTGATTCTCATATCCTTATTGCTATGCTAGAGTAGATTTGTTGTTCTAGGGTTTGGGGATGAACCCTACGGATCTAATTTCATATTTGTGATGAATGAATCTCTAAATTGCTAGGATTGCTAGGAGGTTAGGTTGTGATTGATTTACTACGGATAGCTAGGGATTTCCATCGATTTGGGGTTTGCAAGAGATTGGATTCCAATCGATGGGAAGCCCTAGAAATTCGATTTAGATTGACAATTGGATTTCTCTAGATTTGGTTTGCAAGAGATTGGGCCAAAGCTAGGATTTTTAATTGTAAATCTATACACATATTCGTTTGCAAGAGATTGGACGAATACGAACTATCACAACCTAGATCGTAACTCGAGTTTGCACGAGAGTGGGCTCGAGGAGCGATTGGACGATGATGTCGATCTTCATGCTGGCGGCTTAGGTTAGGGTTTGCAAGAGATTGGGCCCTAATCTAGGTTGCTATAGACCGCAATAGCGCGAGAGCGTGAGCTTGGTTCTCCATTAAGTTGCGACTAGTTCACCTCAATGCAAGTCTAGTAATATTGAGATTCACTATTCACAATGATGCATGACGGTCCGTAGTGGGAATTCCCTAGCCCTAGACGCCTTTATTTGATTTTATATCTCCATACTTTGCCCGACGATTGTGACAGGATCGCCGCAAGGCAAATTCCCTCTTTTATTATATTGTATTTGAGTCGATATTTGACCGATTTCTTTATCATCGACACCGACATCCACCACCATTTCCATTATATCATACCATAGCCATCTCCACCAATAAAACGTTCGTAGTCAAACCAACCTAGGACAGATTGGAACCAACACCACCTCCTCGTGTTCGATACCCGCTCGCCGCTACACCGTGCGCTTGCGGTAAAACTACAATCGTTCTCCGGGTGTGTATCCGGGGCCGACCAAGTTTTTGGTTGTGCTCTTGGGTTGCATTTTGGAGCGATCAAGTTTTTGGCGCCGTTGCCGGGGAGGTGTTTCCGTTGGTGCCAATTTGTCACAATTAGGTTGATTAGACTACGAAAAAAAATAAATAAATAAAAAGGAAATTTTCACCCCTGCCACCATTATTATCATTTCTATATTCTTTTGTGCCACTGATATCTTTTCTCCAGGTATTTATCTTTGTTGATAAGGTGCTATGGATTATACTACGTGGACCACAGATTTTGATCAGAATGCTCAGACGGGAGATGACTATTTTGATCAGAGTGCTCAGATGGGAGAATACTATTATGATCAGAGTGCTCAGATGGGAGAATACTATTTTGATCAGAGTGCTCAGATGGGTGAATACCTTTTTGAGGAGATGCACTGGCCCGAGCTTGATGAGGAACAAAGGATCTTTTTTGATGAGATGCATGCACACCAGGTTGAAGTGCAAGCCGGGCTTGAAAAGGGTAACCTTCTATTGGAACGGGTGAAGAGGCAACTTGAAATGAATATGCGCATGCTTAAGGTTGAAGGGATTTCTAAAGATATCAGTTCTGCTTCTTCATTTTATGTGCAAGAAGCATCGCCAGACTTACTACCAGAGCCAGAATGTGCCGTCGTCGATCCCACTTCCTACGATACATCTATTGCATATGAAGAGTGGATGGACGAAGAGGCAGTGAAGGAAGCAGAAACTGAGTCATATGCGCAGCCAGAGGAGGACGCATTTCAGAGATTATTGGAGGGTCTCTTGGAGTCAGTGAGGTTCACCGGTTCAGAGAGCATTACGGCAGGTGATGCATTTGAGCTACGATTTACAGATTTTGTTATGAACCGTGTTTCAGCTGCAGGAACAATTGAGGAGGACATCCATGTCAGACTTGAGGGGGATAGACTATATTTTCGGATTTCTTGCGGGCATTCCCCTCCACATGATACATCCCCACAAGCTGACACACATGAGCAGCCAGCATCACCATCCCAGGGAGAGCCTACATTGATAGTTGATGAGAAGGCAAATGAGCACACTATCGAGCCAGAGCATGCTTTTGATGAGGCCTTACACACAGAGCCAGAGCTTATCACCGAGGAGGTCATGCATCGGGACGAGGACACAGCCATTCATGAGGATCCCGAGCACTATCCTCCTCCATTAGAGCTTCCGCAGCCACCTCATCCTCCCACTGACGCAGATGACTACCCCACAGAGCTTATGGCTCCCCTTCAGGGAGATCTCTTTACTCCCTCGCCCTTTATCTTTGATTTCCCTCCAGTGTATGATGTTTTTTATGATTCATCGTGCCTTTTGCAGGATTCATGTACATACGATCAAGAGGTACGATGGGACGTATATGTGGAGGAGAGCGAGGAGTTAGCACCCATGGACACATATGAATATGATCAAGGGGTGCACTGGGATGAGTCCGACGATGATGAGGAGCATCTTGATGGGGTCCACACCTATGATCTAGATTTACCTGAGCAGCATAAAGAAGACACCGTGGAGACAGCTATCACGGCACGTGAGGATATTGGATTATTTCCAGGGAAGTATCGTCCACCACTATTTATTTCATATATTTCTATTGACGATCCTCTTTGGAATGCTTTTATTATGAGGGTGAAATTTTTGCAGCGAACTGATGCATCCTATTCTCTGCAGGGTACAGGTGGAGTCCTTGTGGGAATGCTGGAGGATGCATTGCTAGAGTTCGTTGGTGTCCGTGGACATGTGCGCCTGGCAGAGCCACGGAAGGAGCAGTTGGAGCAGTTGCCTGCACCGGCAAAGATACTGGATCCGCCTTTTGCTATAGGTGATATCAATCCAGTAGTGTAAAAATTTTATGCTTTCAATAAACCCGAATTCTCTCGACAGCGAGAGGACCGTATAGATTTGCTTGAATAAATATCACCTCATATGATGGCAAAAAAAATCTTTTACACCCCAAACCCATTATATATATTAATTCCCCTCTCCATATTTTGATACGCCACATCCTTTTGCTCACCCCATTCAAGCATTTCTTTCAAGTGAATACTCACATTCTTATTCGTTTGACTCAATCTCGCTTAGCAAAGCCAAGACATTTTTGGGAGTCATTTGAATAGGATTGTTTGGTATAAGCTTGGGGGGGAAGGCGCTCTCATGCATCATTGTATGTGCATGTAGTTGCATTAGGATTTCATGTCATTCATTTCATCATTTTTCATTCACCCCATTATTATTATCGTTGTTCCTCATATTCTTCCACTATGATCACATTGAGGACAATGTGAAGTTTAAGCTTGGGGGAGTGCATTTCCATGCCATTTAGATGCATTAGTTGCATTTTTACCTTATTTTTAGTTTTTTTTTGTTGGAATTTTTCAAAATTTTGCATCATCTTTTTGAATTTTCCATCTTATTTTCCTTTTATGTGTGTTCATGCATCATATTGTGTGCTTGATTTTTCTCTTCTTTCCTCTCTTTTATTTTATTTTCTTCATTTTCTTTTCCTTCTTTTCCTTCTTTTGCTAGATTTGTTCCTTATGATGATATCTCTTATTGCTTTAGCAACCATCACGTGGCTTATTATTCCATGCCATGCTATTTAGTGTATTCCATAGTCTTGCTATTCACATATGCTTGCAAATCTATTTCTTTTGATGATTCCTCTACATGAATGCATGATATTAATTAAAACTGAATGTATGGATTAGTGTTTAGTATGCTTTTGTTGGAAATGCACCAAGATTCACGCATCATTAGTATATCTGAAGCATCAGTTTTATTGTCTTATTCACCTCCTGTTGCATGCTTGATATGAAAGTACTCTTTACCGCTTGACTTCGCTTTTTACTGAGATGATTGAGAATATCCATGCTTACATATGAGTTTTAGTTGAAGTATTACTTTATTGAACCGTTCGTGCACATCTTAGAGTGAACCGAGTGTTACATTATTTCCTTCTCCACATATATCTTTTTATTCTCTACATGTCACTTGAGTTCACCTCCTAAAGCTACTTATATCGCATCTATTTCCCAAAAACCCCCACAAAAGAAAAGTTAGCTCCAAAAAGTCCAAAAAGCCAAAAAGGAGCCAAAAGCCAAAAATACAAATCATATAGCTCCTACAAAAATCCAAAAAGAAAAAAATGAGAAACAAAAAGTTCAAAAAGAAAAAAAAAATACATTTCTCTATCTCATTATTGGAGCCACAAAATACTTGGGGAAACCAAGGCAAAAATCCCATTTTCCACTATCATATTCCTTTAGATGTGATGCCTCAAGCTAAGCTTTGGGGGGGGGGGGTGAATTCATTTGACCATATGAGTGAGTGCGACATTAGAGTGGAGAGGTGCACGAATGGGGAAGTTTGATAATGCTGAAACTTAGCAAAATACCTTAGTTATGGAAATTTCTTATGAATCGATATAAATACGTGAATGCCATGATTTATTCCATTCTCTATTGCATGCTTGGTGTGATTCTTATATGCTTCATTTATAACTTTTGATTGAAAAGTGCATTGCCAACATTTGTATATTAAATCCTATGAAATGCGTGACGTGGATATGAATTGATTGTATGAATTTAGAGAATCCCTTTTGTTGTTCTTAAAAACTTGCAAGAACCATGTTTATGTAAGATTTGAAATCCTTATAGCACGTTATTTGTATTTTCCAAGTCATCGTGATGTGTAGCTTATGGCTTGAGATCTGAGAGTATAATCTAGCGACCCCTTCCACTTCGTATTCTTTTATTTCATTTCCCTTATTTTTCATCTCCCGAGTTCGTCTTTTTTGCTTATCTTCCTCGAGGACGAGTAAGAGGTAAGCTTGGGGGATTTTGATCACTCCATATTTTACACCTTTTTTCTGCATATCTGCATACCGTTTTGATCGCCCATATCACGCTTTTCACGATTATTCGACAATATTGCGATGCTTTTCACTATTTCTTGTTTTTGTCGTATTTCAGGATATATGGAGCGATTTTGATCGATTGTGAGGTCAAGAGGATTTGCGCCCACTCCGGAGAGTCAACCATGGCCCTTTTGAGGGTTATTCTGTAATGGAAGAGGAGTGGAAGAAGAAAGAACGCCGTAGGAGCGACGGGGGAGCGAAAAGATGAAGATTGGGCATTTTCAGCATGCCACTCGGCCGAGTGAAGGAGTCACTCGGCCGAGCATTGAGACCCCGCTCGGCCGGCCAGATCGGACACGCAACAGAGATGTATCAGCGTGCACTCGGCCGAGCATCGCACGCCGACTCGGCCGAGTGCGGAGACTCCGTCCGCCCGAGTGGCACCCAGACGACGGCAAGCCAAAATGTCCAACTTACTGTAATCCGTCAGTCTGCCCCAGAAGCCCGACTCGGCCGAGTGACGAAAGCCGTCCGCCCGAGTACCAAATGCCCCTCGGCCGAGTGACATTTGCCACTCGACCGAGTGATGCCGAGGACATGCAGCGCCCAGATTTTCAGACAGCCTCTCACTCTTTTGAAATCTGCTATCATTTCAGCAATCAAAGTATTTTTCTCATATTTTTTATGGATATTAGACTTCATGAAGGTTCCAACGCCACCAAGAACGTGCAAATCGGAGGTCGGATGAAATCTGGGGAATTTCTGTAAGTTGATGCTGCAGTGCTGGAATTTGCATGTCAGTGTCACTCGGCCGGGTCACATATTCCACTCGGCCGAGTGTGGCCTGGGCCCAGATTTTAAGTTGCGGTTTGGGCTGTTTTTGGGCACGAATTTGAGGGGTTTTCTAGGGTTTCTTGCTAGGGTTTTGGGGGAGTATTTAAGGGGTTTGTAGCCACCATTAGAGAGGATCCCTATTGTGTTTTCTTAGCCCCCATATGTTTTTCTTAGGATTATTTTAGAGGTTAGGCCATGCCCTAGGCCCCCTCTTGGATCTAAAAGCTTGTATTTTGGATTGAAGATCTTCATCAAGCTAAGTATTTTCTTCTTTTTATTTGAATCTTTGTTTTTCTATCTTTTTGTATGCAAGCAATGATTTCTATTGATTCTCATATCCTTATTGCTATGCTAGAGTAGATTTGTTGTTCTAGGGTTTGGGGATGAACCCTACGGATCTAATTTCATATTTGTGATGAATGAATCTCTAAATTGCTAGGATTGCTAGGAGGTTAGGTTGTGATTGATTTACTACGGATAGCTAGGGATTTCCATCGATTTGGGGTTTGCAAGAGATTGGATTCCAATCGATGGGAAGCCCTAGAAATTCGATTTAGATTGACAATTGGATTTCTCTAGATTTGGTTTGCAAGAGATTGGGCCAAAGCTAGGATTTTTAATTGTAAATCTATACACATATTCGTTTGCAAGAGATTGGACGAATACGAACTATCACAACCTAGATCGTAACTCGAGTTTGCACGAGAGTGGGCTCGAGGAGCGATTGGACGATGATGTCGATCTTCATGCTGGCGGCTTAGGTTAGGGTTTGCAAGAGATTGGGCCCTAATCTAGGTTGCTATAGACCGCAATAGCGCGAGAGCGTGAGCTTGGTTCTCCATTAAGTTGCGACTAGTTCACCTCAATGCAAGTCTAGTAATATTGAGATTCACTATTCACAATGATGCATGACGGTCCGTAGTGGGAATTCCCTAGCCCTAGACGCCTTTATTTGATTTTATATCTCCATACTTTGCCCGACGATTGTGACAGGATCGCCGCAAGGCAAATTCCCTCTTTTATTATATTGTATTTGAGTCGATATTTGACCGATTTCTTTATCATCGACACCGACATCCACCACCATTTCCATTATATCATACCATAGCCATCTCCACCAATAAAACGTTCGTAGTCAAACCAACCTAGGACAGATTGGAACCAACACCACCTCCTCGTGTTCGATACCCGCTCGCCGCTACACCGTGCGCTTGCGGTAAAACTACAATCGTTCTCCGGGTGTGTATCCGGGGCCGACCAAGTTTTTGGTTGTGCTCTTGGGTTGCATTTTGGAGCGATCATAACTGTACGCATTTGAATTGTTAAACTGCCATGCATTGCATCGTACATGTCATCCTAGTTAAATTTGCATCGTAGCACACGCTACACTACTTATACAATCCATGTTTCCATGTTACCGGCTAGGCACCCGTTATGCGGGCATAACCCTACGCCATCCGTGTTAAAACACTTCCTGGCTCGTGATCCAGAAGCGAGCATTCCGTGTTCGGGGGTAATGCCCTGGCTCGACACACGTGGAGGGGTAGGGATAAACGGTCACTTGAGTGTAAGAGTTGGCCCGTACAGCCACTCTAGCCAAAGGACGGAATCTCTGTGCACGACGTGATTACAATTCCAGTATTTGTCTTTTACTTGCATAATTGCCATGCCATGTCATTTGTCACTTTATATCCATGTCATACTTTACTTTAGAACTGTTAGGTTGTTTTACCTTTCTTTTATAGTTCCTTGCACAAGTCTTTTTAGATTTGCTGACATGTGCCCCTTCTCTTTGGGTGACGCATGTTAGTCGCTGAGCCAGAGATAGTTGCGGAGGGTGACGAGTTCGTGGAGTTCGTGCCTGAGCCCGTTGGTGACGTAGAGTACGAAGATACAGGTGATCAATCTTAGAGATCTTCCGTACTTTTCTTTGTTAGCTGTGGTTGTCGGTGAGTAGCACCGTTTTGTTAGTTTCCTTTGGCCATGCTGGGCCTTGTACTTTTGACTCTTTTGTTGCCGGTGGCATTTCTGGTTGTGGACCTTTGTTGGACTATGAGTTGGATGAATGCTATATTATTCGCCTCTTTTGCTATTATTATTATTGTTGTTCTGTGTCACATTACAGGGACCTGCTACTTCGTTTTTATTTTACGCTTAACGGACTTGCGGCTTTGCAGCTTCAAGTCCGTGCGGACATTCTCACGCTTCGCCTCCATGTTTTTGGGAAGCGGGGCGTGACAGGTTTCTTTGGTGGCCCATGCAGGTCCTTCCTATTTTCTGTGACTGTGACTTAATCAGAATAACAATAAGAATTATAGAAAGTCCAATAAACAAAATTCAACACCGTGCCTTAGGCAAAGAGTCTGATTTGTTTCGTTTTCCTGTGTCAATAGATGGCTGGGAGACGGAATACCCGTGGTGGTGGTGGTGTGCCCCCTCGTGACCAGGAGCCGGATCGGGAGCCCACCAATGGAGAGATCATGCGAATGATGCACCAGATGATGCAGGTGCAGCAGGGCATGCTCCAGAATGCCCAGAATGTTCCGCCTGCTCGAGTAGCGCAGCCTGTCCAGAATGTCCCTCGCTTTGAGCCCGGAGCGAAGCAATTTTGGGAGCTGGGTCCCGCTTACTTCAATGGGACCGAGGGACCCCTGGCTGCAGATGAGTGGACCAGGAACATGGAAGACAATCTGAAGATGTCAAAGGTCGACCCGACTGGATGGGTTGATCTGGCAAAGCGGCAGCTGAAGGACAACGCGCGGAACTGGTGGGATGCCGAGGAGGAGTTGCTAGAGGAGCCGATTTCTTGGACTACCTTCAAGTCCAGGTTTGATGAGGAATATTTTCCTAAGGCCGCCAGGAGGGAGATGGCTCAGCGCTTCATTGACTTGAAGCAGGGGAATTTGACGGTGGACCAGTACCACCAGGAATTTACGAGGCTGAGTCGTTTTGCACCGAAGATGGTGCAGGATGCTGAGGAGAGAGCCCATAGGTTTCTGCAGGGGCTTTCGTTGGATCTGCAGAGCTATGTCACTTCTTCTGATGCGGAGACTTACCAGAAGGTTCTGATTGCGGCGAAGAGACAGGAGAGGATTGTGAATCAGAAGAGGAGACATATTTCTGGCACTGGGAAGAGGCCTATGGAGCAGGCCAGAGCAGTGGTGAGACCGGGGCACGGGCCCAACCAGCCTGTGCAGTTCAAGAGGTCAGGAGGACCTTCTACTTTGAAGACTTGCAATTTCTGTGGCAAGACGGGGCATATCAAGGATCAGTGTCGGAAGATGCTGGGGCAGTGTTTAGTTTGTGGTGATCCTGCGCACACCATGAAGGATTGCCCGAGGTCGAAGCAGCCGTGGAGAGCACCTGTTACAACTCAGCCGTTGCAGCAGAGGGCACCTGTTCCTGCTGGTCGTGGAGCACCTCTCGTTCCGTAGAGGCAGGCGTTTCAGCAGGCTGTCCGGCTGAGACGACAGGCGTTTTTGATGACTGCTGCTGAGACCGAGACACTGGATGAGGTTATCACAGGTAACTTTCATTCTAGTTTTTCCTCCTTTTAGTTAGTTTGGTTATTAGATACGCTTAGTTATTTGATTATGATTGTCTGCTAGAATAGAATTTGATTGTTAGACTGTCTGTTAGGTGTGATTTTGGTTTGCGCTTTTCCTGCACGAGTTCTCTTTGACTCTGGTGCATCCATGTGCATCATTTCTCGGAGCTTCGTGGAGAGGCATTCCTTGTCGACTTCCTCTCTTCCCCAGAGTTGGAACATCGTCACGGGGAATGGTGTGATTTCGGTGCATCGTGGGTGCAATTCTTGCCCGTTGGTGGTTTGTGGACATGAGCTGTATGCTGACTTTATTGTCCACGACATCATCAACTACGATGCTGTGCTTGGGATGGATTGGCTTGCGAGCTTCTACGCTACGATCGACTGTAGGAGGAAGAAGGTGGTGTTCGAGATTCCTGGACATCCAGTGTTTGAGTTCAGCCGTGGTAGCAGTTCGCTAGGTCCGGTCAGGTTTCGGGCCAAGCCGATGGAAGCTGTGGCTATGCTGATGGAGCAGGGTAGGCCTGCTGTGGTGCGTGAATTTGATGACGTCTTCCCCGAGGAGATGTCTGGTCTGCCGCCCGATCGAGCTCTAGAGTTTTCGATTGACCTGATTCCGGGAGCGCAGCCCATTTCGAAGGCACCTTATCGTATGGCTCCAGCGGAATTGGAGGAGTTACGGAAGCAACTGGACGAGCTTTTGCAGAAGGGTTACATTAATCCCAGTGTGTCTCCGTGGGGAGCACCGGTCCTGCTGGTAAAGAAGAAGGACGGTTCGCGTCGCATGTGCGTGGATTATCGAGGACTGAATGCGGTGACTGTAAAGAATAAGTACCCTTTGCCGCGGATTGATGATATCTTTGATCAGCTGGGAGGATCGAGGGTATTCTCCAAATTGGACCTGAGGAGTGGATATCACCAGCTGAAGGTGAGGAAGGAGGACATTCCGAAGACGGCTTTCAGGACGAAGTATGGTCACTACGAGTTTGTGGTTATGCCTTTTGGTGTGACCAACGCGCCCGCAGTATTTATGAACCTGATGAATCTGATCTTCTATGACTATCTAGATAAGTTTGTCGTTATTTTCATTGACGACATTCTGATCTATTCTAAGTCAGAGGAGGAGCATGCGTCGCACTTGAGGACGGTATTGGAAATTCTGAGGAGGCATCAGTTGTGTGCCAAGTATTCGAAGTGCGAGTTCTGGCTGGATAGAGTGGCTTTTCTGGGGCATGTGGTGACTGGTGATGGGATTTCAGTGGATCCCGAGAAGATCAAGGCCATCAGAGAGTGGCCGGTTCCACAGTCAGCGACTGAGATCAGGAGTTTTCTTGGGCTAGCAGGATATTATCGGCGTTTCATTAAGGATTTCTCCCGGATTGCAGAACCGATGACTAAACTGACAAGGAAGGATATACCGTATGTTTGGTCCGATGCTTGTGAGGAGGCTTTTTCTGTTCTGAAGGAGAGATTGACGACTGCACCGGTTCTAGCAGTGCCTGATCGTAGTGGAGGATTCGAGATCTATTGTGATGCTTCTGGCAAGGGTCTCGGTTGTGTGTTGCACCAGCATGGGCATGTGGTTGCGTATGCTTCTCGTCAGCTCAAGACTCATGAGAAGAATTACCCGACGCACGACCTGGAGTTAGCAGCAGTCGTGTTTGCGCTCAAGATTTGGAGGCACTTCCTGCTGAGTGAGAAGGTGAAGATCTTCACCGATCACAAAAGCTTGAAGTATATTTTCACACAGAAGGAGCTCAACATGCGACAGCGTCGATGGTTGGAGCTCATGGCAGATTACGAGATCGAGTTGCAGTATCACCCGGGAAAAGTGAATGTGGTTCCTGATGCGTTGAGTAGGCTTCCAGCGGTGATGATGTTGACTGCACAGTGGAGGTTGCAGCAGGATTTCTGTGAGTCTGGAATCGAGATTATACTTCCTGGAGAGGCTTCGTCGTTGATGTGTATGCAGATACAGTCGACGATCGTGGATCGGATCAAGGCAGGTCAGGCTGGAGATTCGAAGCTGAAGAGGATCCGTGAGCAGGTAGAAGCCGGTCTGTGGACTGACTTTCGGATTCATGAGGATGGCTCGCTGAGGTATGGAGCCAGAGTTTGTGTGCCAGCTGGAGATATCAGAGAGGAGTTATTAGTTGAGGCACATAGCTCGCCGTATTCTGTGCATCCTGGTGGCACCAAGATGTATCAGGATCTTCGTCTGAACTATTGGTGGCATGGCATGAAGCGAAGTGTGGCACGGAGCGTTGCCAAGTGTTTGGTCTGTCAGCAGGTTAAGGCGGAGCATCAGCGTACGGCAGGGTTGCTACAACCGCTTCCGATTCCGGAGTGGAAGTGGCAACACATCACTATGGACTTCGTGACTGGACTACCTCGGAGTCCGAAACAGAATGACGCGATTTGGGTGATCGTAGACCGATTGACCAAATCCGCGCACTTTATTCCGTTCCGAGTAGGACAGTCTACTGAGGCACTGGCGAGGAGATATATGGAGGTAAATCCTTTTACTTTCCATTTCTATTCCCTTTTCCTAGAATAGTTAGTGATGTAACGTGTTCGTGCAGGAGATCGTTCGACTGCATGGAGTCCCTGTGAGTATTGTGTCGGACAGAGACACGAGATTCACATCTCAGTTCTGGCAGAGTCTACAGAAGAGTTTGGGTACGAGTCTGAGTTTCAGCACGGCGTACCATCCGCAGACAGATGGCCAGTCCGAGAGGACGATTCAGATCTTGGAGGACATGCTGAGGGCGTGCATGTTAGACTTCAAGGGATCTTGGGAGGATCATCTCCATCATGTGGAGTTTGCCTACAATAACAGCTACCAGGCGAGTATTGGCATGGCGCCATTCGCCGCGCTATACGGGAAGAAATGTCGATCGCCACTGAGCTGGGATGACATTGGAGACAGGGAGCTGTTAGGACCAGAGATAATCGTGGAGGCTGTGGATGTGGTGAGGAACATCCGGGAGAAACTGAGGATTGCCCAGGACCGTTTCAAGCATTGGGCTGATGCTAAACGGAGGCCTTTGGAGTTTCAGCCTGGGGATCACGTCTTTCTGAAGATCTCTCCGAATCGGGGAGTTATCCGATTTGGAAAGAGAGGCAAGCTGAGTCCGAGGTACATTGGGCCGTTTGACATCCTGGAGAGAGTTGGAGCTGTGGCTTATCGCTTGGCGTTGCCACCGTCACTGGAGGGAGTTCACGACGTGTTTCATGTATCTCAGTTACGTCGATACGTCAGTGATCCGTCCCATGCTGTGGATTTCTCGGAGATCACGGTTCGTCCGGATCTTACCTATGACCAGCAGCCAGTTGAGATTTTGGATCGACGTCAGAAGCAGCTGAGGAATAAGACTGTCGACTTGGTTCGAGTGCAGTGGCGTCATGGTTCCCCTGGGGAGTCTACCTGGGAGCGTGAGGATGACATGAGAGAGCGCTTCCCGCATCTCTTTCCGAGCAGTGTTTGATGTTGATTCCGAGGACGGAATCATTCCTAAGGTGGGGAGGATGTAACGATCAGTTTTCATTGTACGCTTTGACGTGCACGTAGTCTTGTTCGTGCACGTGTTTATTTTTGACGTTGTCTGTATCCGAACCCTATCGTGTGATATGTCGTTGTGTCCCTCTCTGAGAGTATTAGAATTTTGTGTTGTTTTGCAACGTCTTTTCACGAGTCGTTCTTCCGCGAATCGACCTTGGTTGGAGAGACGTCGCGATTATCACTTTTGGCAAGAGACGTTTTTATTTTTAATTTCACTTCTCGTCATCGAAATTGTGATCCGTCTCTTCCATCTCCTTTCTCTCGTCGCCCCGGTCACCCCAGTATTTTTCTTACGATTTTTGGACTCCGTTTGATCTATGTACACTTTTTGGCCCAACTTATTGTATTTTAAACCCTAGGTTTCATGGTGTTATATCCCTTAATAATAATATTATTTTAATTACATCTGATTTGTGACCTGGCCCACTTCTAAACCCTTAGCACACAAACCCACGCAAGAAAGAGAGTGTGATGTTTTTGCTTGGGCCTTTAACAGTTTAATTCTCATTTAACAATTCATATAGCTTAAACCTCAACCCAACTGAGAAGCCCACACCCTAGCCTTCACCCTACATCACGTGCACCCTCCCCTATTAATAATAAACCTAGGACCTAGGTTTTTGTAGCAACCAAAAAGAAACCCCAGGCAGCCGGCCCTAGTTTCTCCCTCACTCACGCAAAAAACCCCATTCCCAGCTTCCTCCTCTCTTCCTCCGGCCAAACCCCGACGCCGACGAGCCCCTGACCATCCCCCGACCTTCCTCCCTCCGTTGCTCCGCCGTAAGTCGCCAGAAACAGCCGCAAACCGCCGGACCCGCTGTAAAAACGCAGCAGCAGCAGCAGCAGGCCGCCGCCGCCGCTGCCGCCGCCGCCGCAGCCACCCATCGCCGCCGTGAGTCCCTGTTGGTCGCCGGAGCACCCCCCAAGCGCCGCAGCCACCCTCGAGCCCACCTGCACCCACAGCCTTGAGTTAGAGGTTAGTGATGAATATTGTTTTTTAGGGTTAAGTTGTATATATTTGTGTTAGCAAATTTTGTATTAGGGTGGTGATGTATTAATTGTTGTTATGATGTAGTTGCTGTTAGGGTTTTCCTGTGGAGATTTAGTGAAATGGGTTGATGTGTTAGTTGATGTTTTAATACACTGTTAAGGTTAATATGCTGTTGTACATGTTAGATTATTATTGAAGGTTAGTTGTATAACACATGTTTAGAAAATGGATGTTGGTTGCTGTTAGTTTAATTTTTGAGAGAGGTGTCTTCTTCCTGTTAGGGTTTAGCATGAGTAGGTTTTAATATAATTGGTTTAAAGAAGAGAATGCTATTTCATTGTTATGATTATTATCTAATATTAGATGTTAGTTAATGATTGGTTTATCATCACATATTACCCTTAAATCTTAAGTCAGATGTTAGTGAGAAGTTTACTGCATGTTTGCTAATTAACCTATAGGTTAGTTTGTCTACTGTTAATGTAATACTAGGGTTAGTTGATGATGTTATGGTTTGGTTTATACATAAATATAACCTGAGATGCTGTTGCAACCTATTTGTGGCTTACATGTTTAAATATGATCAGAACCCTATAACTATTATGGTTGGTAAGTTAATTAATAATATTAGCTATAAGAAATGGTCCCAGGAATAAAACCCCTCATTTTGATGAACATGAACACCCAGCTTAACATGATTACTGCCATTTGGATGTTATTACATGTAGCAAGTGTTAGTATTAGTGATATGATTGTTGTTGTTAGTTGTAATTGTATTTTTCTTTATGAAAACAACCTCAGGTATGTTAACCAATAAGTTAAATTAGAAGTTGGGTTGAGTAGTATGAATAGTACCCCTAGATGATTGGATAAATAGGTTGATTGATTAAATAAATTATTTATTTTCATTCAAAACAGATACCGAAATATGATAACGCAGAAAACGTACGCGCTTTCTGTACGGACTCGTTGACACCAAGAACTTCAGGATCAGGCAAGTGAAACTTGCCAACTTTTCTTTAGGCCATGTCTTTAGGCCAACTCCTCGTACTAGCGTGAAAGAGACTAGATCGTGAAATGATAGCGATCTAGGCGCAACTTTGTGATCTAGCTTGACAACGAAGCTAGATCCGACACCTTGTCATATCAGTTAGGTAACGATATCTGCCATGTTTAAATTTCTTAACTGTACGCATTTGAATTGTTAAACTGCCATGCATTGCATCGTACATGTCATCCTAGTTAAATTTGCATCGTAGCACACGCTACACTACTTATACAATCCATGTTTCCATGTTACCGGCTAGGCACCCGTTATGCGGGCATAACCCTACGCCATCCGTGTTAAAACACTTCCTGGCTCGTGATCCAGAAGCGAGCATTCCGTGTTCAGGGGTAATGCCCTGGCTCGACACACGTGGAGGGGTAGGGATAAACGGTCACTTGAGTGTAAGAGTTGGCCCGTACAGCCACTCTAGCCAAAGGACGGAATCTCTGTGCACGACGTGATTACAATTCCAGTATTTGTCTTTTACTTGCATAATTGCCATGCCATGTCATTTGTCACTTTATATCCATGTCATACTTTACTTTAGAACTGTTAGGTTGTTTTACCTTTCTTTTATAGTTCCTTGCACAAGTCTTTTTAGATTTGCTGACATGTGCCCCTTCTCTTTGGGTGACGCATGTTAGTCGCTGAGCCAGAGATAGTTGCGGAGGGTGACGAGTTCGTGGAGTTCGTGCCTGAGCCCGTTGGTGACGTAGAGTACGAAGATACAGGTGATCAATCTTAGAGATCTTCCGTACTTTTCTTTGTTAGCTGTGGTTGTCGGTGAGTAGCACCGTTTTGTTAGTTTCCTTTGGCCATGCTGGGCCTTGTACTTTTGACTCTTTTGTTGCCGGTGGCATTTCTGGTTGTGGACCTTTGTTGGACTATGAGTTGGATGAATGCTATATTATTCGCCTCTTTTGCTATTATTATTATTGTTGTTCTGTGTCACATTACAGGGACCTGCTACTTCGTTTTTATTTTACGCTTAACGGACTTGCGGCTTTGCAGCTTCAAGTCCGTGCGGACCTTCTCAAGCTTCGCCTCCATGTTTTTGGGAAGCGGGGCGTGACATTATATATATCAGTAGATATGTTATTATATATATATTAGTAGATATATACATAGGTGTCATGATGATACAGTTGAGTAAGTGAGGATGCTAAAATGATTGACGTATGATGATATGTAAGTGCTAATGAACAGTATATTAAATAACTTAACGAACAGTATATCATCCTACTTTCTTCTTATAGTCATATATGTAAGTTGATATATATATATATATATATATAATATATATATATATATATATATATATATATATATATATATATATATATATATATATATATATATATATATATATATATATTAGTTATTAACCGTACTAAATTGCATCATATATATATTGTGTTATATAACCTGTTAGTGGGTATAATTGTGTAAGGAAACATGCAAATGTAAACAGTGTTAGCTAAAGCAAAATTTAATATTACTGTATCAAGATGTTTAGTTTAATGTTAAAATCTAAATGACGTAGATTAAACGTGCCTTATGCTTCGATCACCTGGACACCCAACACCATCCCCATGCAAGTATTTTATTGTAAATGAATTGCAAAACTAAACTGCTCAACATTAATATATGTTGAATTCTGTTATTAATGCGCATGTAGACTTTAGAACTGAATTGCATGCTTTCTCTTTAGTAGTTGCGTTCGAATGAATGGACATGTAAATATGAAGTCGTTGCTGGGAACAATTGCTATCTGTCTGCTAACAAAACAAACTAAACTGGACAGAGGGTATAACACAACCCTCAAAATACATATGTGACAACATCGAATACAGATGTGATGAACCTAGTCGAAGACTAGAATGGACACTTGGGTGGGGTTGGTTCATGTAGTAGGGTCTGTAAGTGTGTCTTGAACACTATAGGACTACTTCCATAACCACACCAATAGAGGCAAGCATCTTGACCCTTTTCCAGATTAGGGATGGCAAGAAGGTGTTACGGTAAACCTCGATGATTGGGTGCATCAAGAACATTTTACCTACCCCGGCATGGGCTTACGCATGAGCACAGACAAATAATTGAAAGTACTTAAACTTGCAACTGTGTTTAATTCCTTTACAAAGCATATCTTATGTTAATTGTTGCAGCATGCTCATATTTTAAGTTATGTACTCGTTACCTCATTTAAAATGAAAAAGTATATTAACTGCTGATGAACCTTATGCCTGTACTTCCAACATATTCTCATTTTTGGCTATGCACCTGCCCCTATATGTTCTAACATTCTTATTTCCTTATATTGTAAGTCAATGCCTTCTTTTGCTATAAAATCTTACCGAGGCTTTTCGCTGACATATATTTCAATGAAACTATGAAATATGTGTTAGGTTCAGAGCCGAAGTATAGCGAGGACCCCACTTTCGAGGACCTGCACCAGGAGCAGGTCCTACGGACCAGAGTTACGAAGACACCGAGACTCTTTCTGCTGAAGACTAGATTATTTCTGCTGCCTTCATTTGTTTAGTTTTATTCATTATTACAGGTGTTGCTCATGTAATAAAATATACGGCCATGCTAGGCCTAACTTATTTGTGTGCTTTCTTTTAAACTCTGGGCAAAATTGTAATAAATATCTGTGTTGTTTCTGAATAACGCGGTTGCAAGGACCTGGTTGCTATATACGCAACATGCCTATTGTGCTTAAGTCAAAGAAGAAATAAAAAAGTACTTCTTTGCTTTAAGCACATGTGGACCGCTCAAGCTCTTGCTCACAAGTACAATAGGAAGCGGGGCATGACACTAAGCAATCTACGTTAGCAGACCGGAGCCGAACAAACATAAAAGCTGGCCTCCTCTACCGTCGGACTATGCCTCCTCCGTTTCCTATTCCTTTTCGAAAATCCCCGAACGCGTTTTCTCTTCTATCCAAAAAGGGGTACGAAATTTGAAGGGGTAAGCAATCTCTGCGAGAGGAGAGTTTGGTTTGAAGGTAATGCAGGATCGTGCACGCTGGAGAGGCGACAACGGTACGAAATTTCTGAGTAGATCTGCTTCTGCCTCGTCCATCTTTCTCTTAAATCATTGCACTGGCAATTTGGCTTCTTGGGGTTCTTCGGATGGCATCGGGGGTCTTGGGATCATTGTTGATATCTTTAATTGTATTTGGTCAGACGGTGGCGGCCGTGGTGACAATCTCCTTTGCAAACTTGCTGGCCTGTAGTATTGCCAGTACTGTCTCGTCCATTAGCATTGCCAGTAGAGATATACGCCGACATTCCCCTGCGTAAATCAAAGAATAGCTAGTTTTCAAACTGATCTCTGCAATTTAAGATTTGAATGCATGGAGGAAGCGAGCGTACTACGGTTCGAACCATTTGCACGCCCTTGAAACTTCCCAGCTGGCGACCTTTGCGCCCCCACGTTCTTTAACCTTGAGGAGTAAAAAAGTAGTCAAGGAAAAAAGGAGCAAGTAAAAAAGTATTCAGGTTAAAGAACGCCCCCGCTTTCTGTAACCTTGAAGTAAAATTATAAAATGGGTAAAATTGTAAGTTTATTATTGCACCAAAGCAATAACAAACTTGTAAATAAAAGTACGGTGAAGTCATAAATCCTTGTAGTGCATTAACAGCACCCATAAAATGATGTATTTACTCTGGAGAAATATCTATTGTCGTTTGTGTCCTTAAAATATAAAAAACAAAAAATTTCGTCTATTAAGACATACAAGTGTGTATAAAAAATAAAAATAAAAAATAAAACGTGCGCATTGCACTTGGTAGCATTAAATTTCTTCTATTTCAAAAATATTTTCCTTATAAAACCATCTAACACACGTGTGTGGGAACATTTAACTGGCCAACGATAGACTGTAGTGCAAAGAGAATGAGTGTTGCTAGTCACATTACACATTTTGCTAAACATATTATAGGTTTATCATTCCATTTTGTAAACTTGGAAAGAATAATGGTAAACTTATAAAAAATGTGTATTGTGACTAGCAGCACTCAAAGAGAATTTTAGAGAAGGCTTTAGAAGGTTTTACGGAATTTAAATAGTTCATGATGGGGGTAGAGATAAACGATGAACATTTTTGGCAGTGAAAATTTAGACTAAATAAATATATAAGACAAAGTAAAATCTTGCAATACTAATGGTTTTTGGGTAATCTGACCCGATAACCCAATGCTCGGTTATTGGGTCAGAAAATCAACCGAAGCATGTAAGGGACCCTGCGGGGCTACACACACACACACTAGAGGGGGGTGAATAGTGTAATGTCAAGCAAAATACTTAATTAAAAGTTACTGAAATTAAAGCACAATAAGCAGCGGAAATTAACAAAGTGCTCAACAACAACAATCGCAAACACAATGACTTTACCCTGGTTCCCCAAAACTTGGGTATGTCCAGCCACACCAGTATTTACTATAATCCCACACAGAGAAGTGGATACAAAATCCCACAAAGAGATACCTCACACAGAGGATTTAGGATTCCCACAAAGTGATATCCTTACTCTCACACAGAGAGACCTCACACAGAGGATTTTGTTCTCACACACAGAAAGAACCAAACTCTCACAAAGAGAGTAACTCCCAAAAAGGGAGTAACTAATTTCCACAAAGAGAATTAGAGTTTCGAACAAAAAACAAAATGAAAAAACACTTACCTATGCCTTGATAAGATCTTACCAATGTGAAGAAGAAGGCATGCAAGTGAATGACCAAGTGCTTGAGATTAGCTTTGATTGCACTTGATGATCTTTCTCTCTTCTAGGAATGAATCCTAACACTTCTTACTTGAGTGTATGAAATGAAGAGAAGAAAGATGTTTTCCAAGAAAAGGAATGAGATTGAAAATCCCTTGGAGAAATTCCCTAGAGCTTAGATGCTATATCATAAGAGTGAAGCTCTAAATGAGGGAATGAGAGAGATTATGAGTGGCTATTGATTCTCTAAGATATTCAATAATAACCAAGAGATCTAAATGAACTAAGCCATCTCCTATATATAGGAAGCCCAAAGGAACCCATAAAACCAGCCAAAAACCCAAAGGGAAGAAATCTGCAACCGCTAGATTTTGGCAGTTTATGGCACAGACAGTCGACTGATGAATAAACGACAGTAGATTATTCAACGGCTAGAAAAATCCCAACGGCTATAATCTGAGCCAGGGCAGTCGACTGTAGAAGACTACACAGGCGACTGTAAAACAGACAGTCGGCTGTATATCCTTCATCATGCAACTGCTGCAGGGGATGGAGAAAAACAGAGAGATGCACTCTAACTCCCAGTATGCATACATGTGACTGATGAACAAATGACATTCGACTGTAAAATAGACAGGCGACTGTTTATCCTTCATCGGTCGACTGCTGCATAGGATGGAGAAAAACAGAGAGAGATGCATATTTCGCACTTATGCCTTTCAGACGACTGATGGACATTTCACAGGCGACTGTAAATATACAGGCGACTGTAAAAACATCATCAGTCGACTGGCTTGCAAATTGGGATGAAGCCTAGAAAATGCAAGATGCGCACAGTCGGCTGTCGACTAATTCACAGGTGACTGTAGAAACACAGACGACTGTAAATTGAACATCAGTCGACTGATGCAAAAAGCTCAAGAAGAGTCAGTAAAAATGTTGACTTGAGCAGTGCACCACAGTCGACTGTAGAAGGCTCGACAGGCCACTGGAATCACCCAATCGACTGTAAAACCTTCATCAGACGACTGTTGGAGAGCCACAGACTCCAATTGAGTCTTTAGGCTAGATAAACATATTAGGTTGGATTCTATGATAATCCTAAGGCTCACTAAGATGGTTAAATGCATATGCATGAGAGTATGACCATCTATCAAGGCATTACAATAATCCTAGACTCAAAAAGAGAAATGCAAGTAATAGAAATTACATGGATTACATATAACATCTCCTAGAGTCTAAGTCTTCAAGCTCACGATACCTTGATGCTCCCCATCATCTCCAAGCTTTGGCACCCCTTGATGAGCTTCCCTTCATCAAGCTCCAAGCTTTGTCATTGCTCCTCTAGATGTCCATCCATCATCATGCTCCAAGCTTTGGCTTCATTAGATGATCTTCATGACTTCATCCACGCTTGAGCACTCCATCACTCTTGGAGGTCTTTAAGATACCCCTTGTAATATCCTCCAAGCATTATGCTTTGTCTCATCAACATATAATCATTAAGATAAATTGAGACTAAAACATAAGATTGATTAGCACACTAACATAATGTATTGATCATCATCAAAACAACGTTAGTCTTGAACCCAAGAACTAACAAAGCCTATACAGCCTTAAATTTTAATTCTGCTCATTGTGTTTCTTTGTTTGCAGGGCCTCCAACAAAAACATCTTGCCACCATGTGTTCAACCTCCGTTCGCTCCATGCGTCCCAATAGCTCTGTCAAGGCATCACGGGGTCGTCACCACGCGTCGATGGGTAACGCCTCGTCATTGTCATCCTCGATTTTAACGACTCCCCCACTCCTCTGGTAGTGGCCGATACCGAAAGACTCCTCTCCAACCCTCTAACTGCATTGGACCAATGAGAGAGAGAGAGAGGAAAGTGGCAGGCTGTGGATATGGATTCAAGAAATAGAGAAAATTAGGATCAAAGAAATTCCATTATTTTTGGTATTAGATCCCCCTTTCTTTTGTTTGGATTGGTTTCTAACTTTGGCAAGATTTATGTTTGACTTTTTTGTGTAGATGCCGCCCTAGCCAAGGCCCGCTAGGAGAAGGGCACAGCTGAGCAGGCCAGACAGAGCCCATGAGATGTCGTGTGCTCCCCCAAGAAACTATGTGACCTTCGAGGATGAGCCTAACAGCTCGCAAGTCACAGCAGCAATTGGTGCACTTCTCCAACAGATCGGTCCTATCAAGGGGACCACACGAGGCCGTCCCAGTCAGCAGCTTGGCACCATAAAGGAGACACTAGCCAAATCAGCCCCTTAGTGGCGACCCTTTGCGTACGACCTCTCAAGGTTGACCCGCTAAAGCTTCACAAATAAAGCACCCGCCCTCCTGTCAACATCAGCCCTCGTAATCATAACAGGCAGGTAGGCCACCTCTAAGCCGTTACTTGTGGGGCAGGCCTCACTTGCGTAACAGCTTGTCTTTGTTGGGATCTTGTAGATAGTAAGCACACAAGAAGGGAGGTGGAATAGTGTGGTTCAAAAAATAATGTGCAATTAAAAAAATTAATCCTTCTAGCATGCTTAAGTCTCTGAAGAACGTTACTCCACTAGGTACTTAGTCCACAACTTAATTTACTTGCAATCAAAGTATTAATGCATAACAAAAATGATAGCAACCATATAAGTAAAGAGTGTGAGGGATATAAACAATAGACAAAAACAAACAAGGGAACTCTACCATGGTTTGGCCAACCATAGGCCTACATACATCATCCACTAAACCACTCTCACCAAGAGAGCAACATGGCTCAACTCGAGGGCTTCTACAACCAACACCCTCTCTCTACTACAGGGTTACAACAACCAATGCCACTTCTCCACTAAGTGGTATTTCAATACAACCAAACCAAACAACCTCATCGCATGAGGACCTCGTGCAAAAGGCTTTTCAATCAACAAACCAAGTACAACCACGAGTACTTACCAACCACCACACCCTTGTGTGGATACAAACCTTTCTCTTTTAAAGATGTTGTTACAACCTTTCTCCTATAGCCAATTTGATTGAAGATTATGTATGTTAGTGGCTATGGAAAATCTTTTTGATCTCAAGAAAGAAATGAAGATTAGAACACTTGTGAATCAAAACAACTTGATTCAATCTCAAAATAGTGGAGATTAAGATCTTAGAGATTGAAATCAAATGAGGGACAAAGATGCGCAAAAGCTTTTGTAAGAAATTTAAAACAAATGGCCTTAAAACTTTTAGAGAGTTGAAATCAATGAAAACACTTTGAGAGCAAAAAAATGATCATGAACTTCATGCTAAAAATTCTCTCCAACCCTTAAAATATAAGGGCCAATTCTGCACAATATAAAATTCCCAAATTGTCCCTCCAATGGCTAAATCCGACACACTTTCGTAAATCATGGAGTTGTTCAAATCCTACCATTGGGGCTATAGTAGTCAACTCCCGGTTAGTAGTCAACTCCTATACCCAGTAGTCGACTCTCGGCTAGTACTCGACTCTTTGCACAATAGTAGTCGGCTACTTCTACATTACAGTAAGTACTCAGAACTTCGTAGTTCAAAGTAGTTGGCTTCCACTATGCTAGTAATCAGCTCCTTAACAGATACATTGATATCTATATACAATATAGGGGGGTCCCATGGCTATGTCCTATGTGGCACAGTCACATCTGCCGTGGGGATCCCCTACTCAAAAAAAGCATAGGCCCCCCTCATCTCATTTATTTGCATTTTTCACTTGGGGATTTTCTTTTCCTTTTTACCTCCCGGCGATATCGACACACACCCACACTATGCTTCAACTAATAACTTTAACATTTTAAGACAAGTTACATAAAAAATACACCACTCACACTATGCTTTGGAGTTTTGGTGTCTTCCTTTAAACTTCTTCAACTTGTCTTGAAGTCTTGCACTCCACAAATCCTTCGATAAGCTTCAAGTCTAATGTTGAGCTCCAATCCATATGCTCTTCATGCTTCAAGCTTTAACTTCATGTTATCATCATATTTGAGCTTGTGATGACCATTGTTGACTATGTTGACTTGGATACATACACTCACAAATTAACTTACAAAAGCATCATTAGCAAATATAATTGTTTGCTTATCAACAAATTTAATCTAGGGTGATGTAATAACCATCATTCTCCCCCTTTTTGATGATGGCAAATAATTTGATACATAAAAATGAAATTACAAAGATAAGATACTTACTCCTCTACAATGATGCATGGTGTAAAAAGATCTTTCAACCCCCCTGCATCAATGCTTGTTACCGATAAGTACATATAAAACATAAATCATTTATGTATCAAGGTTGTGCTATTGTGAGTGTACATATATATGTGAAGTCTATGTGTGAAGTCGACAAGCCAACATACATATATCATATCACTAACATATATCTACCCCCTTTGACATAATCAATAAGCAATAAGGATGGTGATCAATAACCAATGCAAAGTGTGACATAAGCAATAAAGGTAATCATATCATGAACAATCAATTAAGCTCTTTCTCACAAATGATATCGAGATCTCTACGTAATTTAATAAATAAATCAATCTTAAGAGCTTTTGTAAGAATATCAGCAACTTGATAATCAGTAGAAATGTCTAAGTTCAACATCTTTCTAAGTACAATGATGATTAATAAACATGTGTCTAACATCAATATGTTTAGTTCAAGGGTGCAATACAGACTTCTTAGTCAAACTAATAGCTCTGTTATTATCACAATAAATCACAAATGTAGGAAACTCAATACCATAATCAGCTAGGGATTTTCTCATCTAAAGGACTTGTGCACAAGCAAGTCCAGCAGCAATATATTCTGCCTCAGTAGTGGATAGTGAAATAGTGTTTTGCTCTTTGCTAAACCAAGAAACAAGGGAATGTCTAAGGAAATGACAAGTTGTACGTATGCTTTTTCTTGTGGTTTTCCAACCAGCATAATTAGAGTCACTATATGAAATAAGATCTAGTATACTATCTTTTGGATAAAATAAAACCAAAATCTGATGTGGTTTTAAGATACCTAAATATGTGTTTTACTGCTCTCAGATGTGACTCCTTAAGGTCTGACTGAAATCATGCACAAACACATAGACTAAACATTATATCAGGCCAAGTAACAGTAAGATAGAGTAAAGAGCCAATCATACCTCTATAGGTTTTTTGATTTACACTCTTACCCTTTTCATCCTTGTCGAAGGAGTTGAAGTAGCTATAGGCATATCCTTTCCAGTTGCATCCTCCGTCCCAAACCTTTTGAGTAGATCCTTTGCATAATTAGTTTGGTGGATAAATGTGTTGGATCTGGATCTAAAGCTGGGGGGGGGGGTGAATAGGCTAATAAAAATTCTCAGATAACACATGCAATTATTCAGCACATACAGCCAGACACAGAGTAAATAAAAATCAATCACAGAGTGCACGAGAGATTTACCCTGGTTCGGTCGTCCCAACGACCTACTCCAGCCCCAAAGCAATTACTAGCATTAACATGTTACAAGGGTACAACCGTAAAGAGCTACGAGCACCTACTCTACACTCACCAGGTTCCGTACCGCACTCACCAAAGTGATAAACACTATTAATCTAGTAAACGCTCTCTCTTGACTAGCACCGACTAGTCAAGACCCTCTTGTCTAGCACCGACGAGACAAGACCCCAAAAACGAATGAATAAGTAACCTACAAAGATCAACACACCAATACACGAATGTAAAGAAATATAGAGTTCGAAAAAGCTCAGTTCGTGTAGGTGTCGTTGTCTCTATCATTCAGCGCTGGTCAGATCTGATCTGACATGATGTAGTCGTCTATCTCAAGTCGTGGCACTCCCAAGATGTTGTGGCCTCCTTCTTTGGCTTTGAAGCTTGCGGCTATGAATGGAGAACCCCTCTTGGGAACTTGCGGGAATGATGAACCCCTTGTGGATGTTGCGACAATGAGGAGTTGAGTCCCTTGATGTTGCGGCAATGAGATGAAGAGTTGAAGCCTTGGCAAGTTGCGGCCTTGTTGAAGTAGAGGGCTTCTATAATGTTACGACAAAGGATGATTGAAGGAGCCTATCTTGGATGCTTGAAGCTTGCAGCAATGTTGAAGAGAACCCCTTGATGTATTGCGACCTTGAAAGGTTGAAGGAGGTTGCAACTTGCGCAATGGATATATGAGAGGCTCTTCTTTGCAACTTGCGGCTAAGGAAGATGAGCTCTTGGAAACTTACGGCCTTATGGTTGTAAAATCTTTGCAACTTGTGACAAGGTGGAGTAGAGGCTCTTGGAGTTGCGGCAATGGATGAAGCACCCTTGGAAGTTGCGACCTTAGGAGGAGTTGAAGAAGCTTCGTGTACTTGCGCCAATGGAGGACTTGAACTTGGAAACTTGCGACAATATGAGGAGAAGTTGAAGCCTTGGCAAGTTGCGGCCTTGTTGATGTTGAAGATGGAGGCTTCTTTGCTTGGTTACGGCTTAGAGGGTTGAAGGAGCTCTTTGACCTTGGTAGCTTGCGCAACGGAGGATGAACTTGGTAGCTTGCGCAATGAGAAGATAAAGAAGCCCCTTGAAAAACTTGCGGCCTTGTTGGAGGGGGAATCTTGATTTGGTGTTGCGGCTAGGGCTTTGAAGCTTGGTGATTTTGTGTTGGCCGCACCCTTTTGTATTTTTGTAGCCGCATGCATCTCTTCCCTTTTGAAGAGGGTTTTATTTAGGAGAGGGAGAAGATCTTTGGCTCATGTAGAATCCCATAGAATAAGGAGATAGGATGGAATCCTAACTAGAATAGGATTTGAAATAATCATATGGAAGATCACTTTCAATCACAATAGGATATTAAATAGGATTTGGAATTTGTATTGGATCTGGAAAGGATTTGAATTTGAATGGCAATGGGATTTGAATAGGATCTTATTTAATCAAAAATTGATTTGCATGAGATTTGGTTCAATCGCTTTTGATATGAATGGGATCCAGCCTTATCTCTCCATCTTTGACCAAGTCCACTTTGCAAATGAATTGCAATTTTCTCCATCTTTGACCAAGTCTTCATATGTGTAGCAATTTTCTCCATCACTTTGACTAGGTCATCCTTTGAGTATTTACGAGCTTGTCACTCCTGAAAAACACTTAGCACACACATCAAAACATTTACACATGTTTGTTATCATCAAACACGAAGTCATCGATCAATGTATCAACTACACGTTGTATCCAACAATCTCCCCCTTTTGATAATGACAAGCCATATATAAGATTTGAGCAACAATGATTCAAATAGTATCATCGTGGCATGTGTGTGTGAAGTGTGCTGATGGAGGAAATATGCAACAATATATCAATGATGTGCAAAGTGTTCAACATGTATGCATGCTCCCCCAATATTCATGCTCCCCCATATTCATGCTTCCCCTTGAACACATATTCATTAGCATTAAGCACATTATTCATTAAGCACAATATTCCAATATTCACAAATCTTTCCCAAAATATTCCCCCCTTTTGTTATCAGCAAAACTGTACACCGAAGTCAATGGCATATCACATGCAAAAAGTGAGTATTATAAACTACAACAAGCACTTGCATGTAGTCATTCGTAGAATAAACAAGTCAAATCCAATGAAAATTATAACAAAGACTTCTACACCATCGTGTAAGTGTGATGATTAAAAATTGAAGCACATAAGGAGAACTTTCAAGAAATTCAACCAAAACCAATCCACTTTTCCATGTAACATGATATCATCTAGGATTAATTTTCCCCATCTCATTGAAAATGAGTTCAAGTTACTACATCAAAAACATAGCCTATGAGGACTCTTAGATGTGTGGTGGCATTGCTTAACGCGTATAGCACCAAAGTTAAAGTTTACTCTTAAAGCTTATGTTGGATACTTGTGGGTAGTGTCGTTGCCATGGATCGTATCCATTTTTCATACGGCGATCTTTTCATTTCCACACACACACACACACACACACACACATCATTTCAATTCTTTTGAGCTCTATTTTTTTTATCCAAGGCAAGACACATCATATCTAGGGGTGGCAAACGGGGCGGGTGGGTTCGGATTCGGGTCGGGTCAGAATTGACTCGACCTGGATAGGGGTAAACCCTAACCCGACCCGGATTGAATCCGGGTCAGGTTTGGGTGACCCAAAAAATTTCCGGGTCGGGTTCGGGTTAACCCGTCGGGTTAAGATTTGACTTATACACTATTGCTCCTTTTCGATATCCAGCTATTTATTAAGAGCCACCGGCAATTTATTAAGTGTTGCATAATTTCCAGTAACTCGTCCTTTAAACTGCACTGATGACAGCAAGGAAGTATAATTAACCTTACCATTTTATTAACAAAAGTAATAAAATTAACTAAAAAGTTGTTTTAAAAGTGAATTGAATCCAAGACCTCTTAAAGAAGTGGACAACAATTCAAATTGTATAAGCACAACTCCCCTTGCAACTGTGTATTGAAGTTATTATATAATTTTTTATGTATATAGAGAAAGTAAACCCGGTCGAATTCGGGTCATCCGGGTTGACATGCCAAACCCATACCCGACCCGGATTTTATCTGGGTGGGGTCGGGTCAACCTGTTTCCTACTTGACCCGGATTGGCCTCTACCCATACCCGGTTAAGGATGCCGGGTTTAGATCGGGCTCATTTTGCCATCCCTAATCATATCCATTAGATTTTCAGTTATTTTTCATCCTACATTCACTTTCCAATATTTCATAAAAGATATCTCCAAATGTACAACAACATTTAATACTTGTGGAAGTGAAAGTGTAGGTGTAGAAATCGAATTATTCTAATCATTGAACATGTCATGGTTATTTAGAAAATGAAGCATGCACATGTAGCTATAACAATAATACATCAATTTCTAATTGGATATGAATAAGATTCATTAATACCAATTTAATGATTCAAACGAAAGATACACATTAAGCACCATTTTTATAACTTTTTGTATTTTCCCCCTTTTTTGTTTTGATTATAAAGAACTAAAGCCTCCTAACAAGCAAATGCTAGCACACAAACAAAAACAAATCAAGCACACAGAAAAATACTATGAAGGTATACATTAATCTCAAGGAAGAAACCATACCTTCGTGCCGTCGTTTGGCTAAGGAACTTTTTAATTAAATGCGACGTCCAATCCATAGTTCCTTGCCCCTCCATCTTACCTACACGGAAGATGTTATGTGTGACCTTGGAATCCAACAAGGTCCACTTATGTTAGTCATCAAACTTTTAGGAACCCAAATTTTCTTAAATTAATATTCTTGTTCCTATATTTGCAATAATGAGAAGTATGCCCGACACATCCACAAGTAAATCATTTAGCAAAAACGCTTCTCCCTACACCAATTTCTTTTTGAATCTTTTTATTAATTCTTGGCCTTTCATCAATTTTATTTCCATAGCCTAGACCACACATATTATTTTCATATATCTGATTTCCAAGGATAATGTCTAATGATTACTTACCAACTCCAAATTTTTTTAATGGATAGCTCAATATCAGATAGTTTAGGTTTTAAATACATGTTTTCATTAACAAGCATGGTACATTTACTAATAAAAGCCTTTTTGTTCTCTTCCTCATTCTTTTTCAGATTTACCATCTTCTTTTCTAGCTCAAGAGATTTTTCTTTATGCATGTTATTATCTTTTAAAAGCGTAGTACAATTAAGGCATTCAGCTATTTCATGCATGCTAGATTTTCATTTTTTCAACACATTAATGGTAGAATTACATGTAACATTTTTTTCTTTGAGTTTATTAACTTCTAATGTCATGTTGTAATTTTCTTGTTGCAGTTCATCATTAGCATTTCTATAATTTTCCACTATGGATTCAAGTTTATGTACAGTTGATTCTAGGCTTTCAGTTTCACCTGGCATTTCTTTAACAGCATTCAGAAGTTGAACTTTGGCACAAGATTTTACCTCATCAAGCTCTCCCATCAAGCATAGGGAGGAGTGGGCAGTCTCCTACCGAGTCTCGTCCTCGCTATCCTCATCCCACGTTACCGCTAAAGGTTTTCCTTTCTTCTCCGCAGTGTTGTTCTTTGCTTGTAGGCAATTCTTCAAAAAGTGTCTTAGCTTTTTGCACTTAAAACAATGAACTTCATCAGCAGCAGTCTGCTCAGAAGATTTTATAGCAGGATTAAATTTGTTAGAGCGATTAAACCTTTGTGCTATTTCAGCTCTTCCTTGGTTGGTCTTGATGTATCTTCTAAAAACTCTGACCATCAGTGCTTGCTCCTCATCAAGATCATCATCCTCATCTTCCTTAGCTTGAAGAGCTAGTGCTTTTGAAGTCTTGATCTCAGCTTTCTCTTTAGTTTCAATGCTATACAACTCAAGCTCATGGAAGTTTCCTATCAGATCTTCCACCCTCATCTTTGATATATCCTTGGCTTCCTGAATGGCTGTGACTTTGGGATGGAAGGAGCTTAGCAACACCATCAAGATCTTCCTTATTTGCTCCAAGCTTTAGTATGTCTTTCCAAGAGAGCTAGATTTGTAGACGATGTTTGTGAACCTCGCAAACATCTCCTTGATGGACTCTGATGGAAGCATGCTGAAGCTTTCATATTCTGTGATGAGTAAAGCAAGTATGGACTCCTTCACTTGCGATGTTCCCTCATATGCCACCTCAAGCGTGTGCCAAATTTTCTGCACAGTTTGACATTGAGAGATACGATTAAACTTAGCTTTATCCAAAGAGCAAATAAGTGCATTTATAGCTTTATTATTAAGAGAAAAATGTGTTTTATCAACATCATCCCATTTATCTTCTGGTTTTAGAATTTCAGTGTCTTCAATTTTAATGGTGGGGGGTTTATATCCTTTTTCAACAATGTTCCACACATCATAATCAACAGATGCTAAATATATTCTCATTCTAGTTTTTCAGTAAGCAAAATTAGTGCCATTAAATTTAGGGGGTGTAACTGTAGACTGGCCTTTAGCAAAAGCTGAATTATATATATTCATGGTTTCTAGACTTGATCCTCTAACATGCTTTGATACCACTTGTTGGATTTGGATCTAAGCTTAGAAGGGGGGCATAGGCTAATAAAAATTCTCATATAGCACATGCAATTATTCAGCACAGATAGCCAGACACAGAGTAAATAAAAAGCAATCACAGAGTGCACGAGAGATTTACACTGGTTCGGTCAACACAACGACCTACTCCAGCCCCAAAGCAATTACTATCATTAATATGATACAAGGGTACAATCATAAAGAGCTACGAGCACCTACTCTACGCTTACCAAGTTCGATACCGTACTCACCAAAGTGATAAACACTATTAACATAGTAAACGCTCTCTCTTGACTAGCACCGACTAGTCAAGACCCTCTTGTCTATCATCGACTAGACAAGGCCCCAAAAACGAATGAATAAGTAACCTACAAAGATCAACACACCAATACATGAATGTAAATAAATATAGAGTTCAGAAAAGCTCAGTTCGTGTAGGTGTCGTTGTCTTTGTCATTTAGCGCTGGTCAGATCTGATCTGACAAGATGTAGCCGTCTATCTCAAGTCATGGCAGCCGCAAGATGTTGTGGCCTCCTTCTTTGGCTTTGAAGATTGTGGCTATGAATGGAGAACCCCTCTTGGGAACTTACGGCAATGATGAACCCCCTTATGGATGTTGCGGCAATGAGGAGTTAAGTCACTTGATATTGCGGCAATGAGATGAAGAGTTAAAGCCTTGGCAAGTTGCGGCCTTGTTGAAGGAGAGGGCTTCTATAATGTTGCGGCAAAGGATGATTGAAGGAGCCTCTCTTGGATGCTTGAAACTTGCGGCAATGTTGAAGAGAACCCCTTGATGTATTGCGGCCTTGAGAGGTTGAAGGAGGTTGCAACTTGCACAATGGAGATATGCGAGGCTCTTCTTTGCAACTTGCGGCTAGGGAAGATGAGCTCTTGGAAACTTGTGGCTTAACGGTTGTAAGAGCTTTGCAACTTGCGACAAGGTGGAGTAGAGGCTCTTGGAGTTGCGGCAATGGAAGAAGCACACTTGGAAGTTGCAGCCTTAGGAGGAGTTGAAGGGTCTTCATGTACTTGTGCCAATGGAGGACTTGGACTTGGAAACTTGCAGAAATGTGAGGAGAAGTTGAAGCCTTGGCAAGTTGCGGCCTTGTTGATGTTGAAGATGGAGGCTTCTTTGCTTGGTTGCGGCTAGAGGGTTGAAGGAGCTCTTTGGCCTTGGTAGCTTGTGCAATGGAGGATGAACTTGGTAGCTTGCACAATGAGAAGATGAAGAAGCCCCTTGAAAAACTTGCGGCCTTGTAGGAGTGGGAAGCTTTCTTTGGTGTTGCGGCTAGGGCTTTGAAGCTTGGAGATTTTGTGTTGGCCGCACCCTTTTGTTTTTTTGTAGCTGCATGCATCTCTTCCATTTTGAAGAAGGGGTTATATATGAGAGGGAGAAGATCTTTGGCTTATGTAGAATCCCATAGAATAAGGAGATAGGATGGAATCCTAACTAGAATAGGATTTGAAATAATCATATGGAAGATCACTTTTAATGACAATAGGATATGAAATAGGATTTGGAATTTGTATTGGATTTGCAGAGGATTTGAATTTGAATGGCAATGGGATTTGAATAGGATCTCATTGAATCAAAAATTGATTTTCATGAGATTTGGTTCAATCACTTTTGATATGAATGTGATCCCTCCTTATCTCTCCATCTTTGACCAAGTCCACTTTGCAAATGAATTGCAATTTTCTCCATCTTTGACCAAGTCTTCATATGTGTAGCAATTTTCTCCATCACTTTGACTAGGTCATCCTTTGAGTATTTACAAGCTTGCTGCCTGACTCAAAATGGTGTGTGCGCTACTCCCAAGTGCAGGAGATCGGACAAGTAATAATCCTGGTGAGTCCAGGTATCATATCCACGGGATAATTAACCTGCAAAACCACGAACTTCAGTTTGTAAAAAGTACTAAAATGATAATAACCAAACACCTAGTATAATGATATGGTATCAAGAGTGTAAAACAATAAAAAAAATCCTACGATAGTTACGGTGAATTTGATATTGGGGTACTAATATGGAGAGTATGTGTTGGTAGTGATTTCGTTAGGGTGTGTGTGTGCAATCAATGATTATTATTATCTTTTTTATGACTTAACGTTTCACCCGGTTAGGGCACGAGAACGTCGGAAAGTATGGCGATAAAGAGCATGAAATAGTGCCGAAAATTTAATCACGTATAACATCGATTTCATAAATAAAATAAACACAACTGCCCTCTCGGGTCACGATACATCCTCTTGGATCGCATCACAAATAAATCCGCAAAGATCATATTCGATTCAAGCATGCCCACGCCTCCGTGTAACATACCCAAACAACATATATGTAGAAATCGACAAAATACGTGATTATACAATGCAAATAGGGCGAAAAGATATCAAAATCAATGATTATGACACCGTAACTACATCAACACCAACATATATGAAGATTAACCACGCATGAAGAGAATATACTCAGTATCCATAGACAAATACATCATCAAACGCTCAAAATACGTGAATAATACTTCAAATAGAAGCCAAATACACAAAATACAAGGCTAAGATAGGAAAAATGTCACCAATCCTCTCCAAATAGCCGTAAATCTCCTTCAGATGATGGAACTAGCATCTGTCCCCAGGGCCTCCAAATTTCATGACGAAATACGGCTCCTAGAGCCCCCAATACGCCAGAATACGCTCTAAAACCGTAAAATACACTTATATAATGGCATTGCGGGTTTAAGTTGTTATCGGGTTCAAAACCTGCACCCAATTACATCCAAACCCGTTTCAATACGTCGGCGCAAATATCAGCCGTCGATCTGAGCGGGATAGAACGTGGGCTTGCCACGTATCCACTCTTAGCGGATCCGCGCCCGCTTCGAATCCAAGTTCAACTCAGAGAGATAGCAGAGCCGTTGGATGTCGATCGAATGGTTAAGAATGAGCCACGTTACCATGCGGGTCGTGCTCCGCTTTCAAATTGCGGGGCCAACAAGAGCCGTCGGATGTCGATCGGGCGGTCCAGGAAGTGCCGCGTCGCCCGCTCTTTTTGCCCGCTGTTCATGTATTTGCAGCATTCATCGCTTTTGGATTGAGCGGTAAAGGGCCAGGATCTCGCCACGTCGCCCGCTGGATATGTAAATCTCGTCTCGATTTCGAATTCAAGCGGCGAAGTTCCACACCGTTGGATCAAAATCCAACCACCCAGAGCGCTCCACGTTGCTTCGTTCGACTACTCTTCGATCGCTTCTGCTGGGACCGTTCGATGAAAGGTGAGTGGCTGGGATGAAGACACGTCACATCGAGCTGTGAATCCTAGCCTGCTGCGTCAGCCGTTCGATTGTAATCGAACGCTCAGATTTTCGTCGCATCGCTGCTCCGCTGTGGCCGTAAGATGAAGGCTGGAAACACCGGATCGTTGCCATGTGTCCGCGCGTATGAAGCGGCCGTATACGGATATGTATATCAGCTGTATTTCCTGCGTATTTCTCCAATTAAGTGGTATCCTGCATTCAAAAATTCATAGTAATTAGCATAGATCTCAGAAAAATACAAATAAATAGTCGTTGGAATCGTGAGATCGAGACCTAGCCATGAAAAATATAAAAAGACAGAAATACTCAATAAAATTCATACTTTGTGCACAAATCAATGGTTAACTCTAATAAATGATGATATACAAAATACGAACGTATTAGAGACCAAATACATGTCATGTACGCACAAAATAGAGCTAAATGGGGCGTTTAATATGCAATATTCAACCCGAATCACGCCCCCAACTAGCAATTTTCTAGTCCCTAGCAAAAAGAGCGATTAAATCAAATGATTAATAAAACAATAAATTTTTTCAAACGCTTATGACATGGCTCAATAATACGGTTTCCAACATGATATTGACCATCAATATACACAATCCATGAATAAGCTCAATCACATGATATTTTCTCTAATTTAATTTGAATAAATAACATGCACGAATCGTTTTGCGCAAGCGAAAGTATAACACGTCGTTATATTCTAGTTTTCTTATTTCCAATGAATTGGCATCTCAAAAAGATCGTTCAAATCATGGGTATTGAAGTTGCTTATTTTATTCAACATTTCTTTCTCTTTTTTTCTTTTTCTTTTGGCGACTTAGAATGATCCATGTAGCGAGCTTTCAGTTAATGATTCCTAGGCCAGACGACCTTTGGACATTAGGCTTAGAAGAGCCCCTCGAACTTAATACTCGAATCATCTAAGTTTTATTTTCTCTCTTTTTTGAATGCACTCCCTATACATCCATCTTTCGACGCGAATCTCCAATGCTTCCTGAGGCACGAAGACCCGGCTAATCAATGAACTCAAGGGAACGATGCATTTTTTTCTTTTTCACACTTTTTTCTTTTTCTTTTTCCGTAAGCAACTCAACACCCATAAATATGAACATAAGCATTAGTAATAATGGCCAAATTCCTCTTCAACTTGAAGACTATTCTAATAAATCATGTATCCTTAAGTTTTTTCATCACCGTAGCATGCATGAAATAAATTCAAACTATTTCGAGATATTAATCACGGCAATTGAAAGTTTTCATGAATAACATATTAACAGTAATTCCATGAAGGAAAAATAATTAACTCAAGCCATAAACAATTTTTAGAACTCAATCAATGTATAATCATCCGCATATGTGGTACGTGAAGGAGTTTTAAATAATGAAACTTGGTGATTTATTCTTTTCTTTCGCCTTGTTTTAAATAAAAAAATCCTAAGGTCTCATACACCTCCCCCCAACTAAAGATGGACATTGTCCTCAATGTCGAAAGGGGTACGAGTTTATTCAAAAGCACGCATCCTAGAAAGCATATAAAGATCTACGCTAATGGAAAGAACACACCGTGGTCAAATGGCGGATCCCGAATCTTTAATGGTAGAGGAAGTTGTTCTATTTGCTACTTCCGCTCCTCGGCGAGTAATCTTCCTCCAATGGCTAAACTGGATCCCAGCAACATAACTCCCAGCATCTCTATAAGGTAGTTAATTGTATCCTGCAAGAGATGAGTCACGTCAGTCCATTTTAGTCATAAATTCCTTTCAATAAAAATATTCCAAATGTAGTCATCAAAATATGTGAAATAAATTAAAGCATGTTGATGACTACTCCCTGAAAGATGTGCACTACTCTTGGTATGATGCTCAATCATTAGTGAGAGGGATGAATGATTTTGGGAAAAAACTGGGGGAAAGAGTGGTTTAGGTTCGATAGCGATAATCTCCAAACCCATGTCCTTTGCTGTCTCCTCCTCCTGTTCATCCAAAATTGCTAGCTCGTTCTCTCTGTTGCACACGCTTCCAGCCATGTGAATATACTGATTTGTGCCCTTATTGTGACATGGCTCGCTCGATATACCTGCAATAGAAGATGAACTCATGTTAGATTCTTGAAATTGAATTTCAAAAGAATTATTTTCTTCTAAGCAAGTGGCAATCAAAGTAAGATTTTCAATGGATTGCTGAATTTGCCGACTCCGAGAAAGAAAATTTTCTTCGAATTGATGGGATGTAGCCTCCTGTGTCTGAATGAGCAAATAAACTTCCTCTTTCAAGGGTTGCAATGGTACGTCTACGCTTTGCTTCCCTTGATCAAGGAATGAATGCTCCGTTGAATCACCCTCTGAAGTCTCATTACTGATTTGATTAGTCTCTTGTAAGGACTCCATGTATTTCCACGCCTCTATCGGCGTCATGACTCCCAAAAATTCCTGCAGCTGTGGTCGTAGTCCGAGTAAGAAGGACTCCATAAGCTCTTTCTTTGTGTACCCATTCTGCGGATAGCTCGATACTATGTCTATGAACCTCCTCTAGGCCTGAAAGAAAGTTTCACAATCTGTCTGATTAAAACTAACGATCTTGAGCTTCTCCATCCTATGTTTGTGTGCAAATTATACTCTGCATCATACCAATTGTTCTGCTCTAGAATTCCATGTATTCCATTTTTTGAATTTTTTTAAAAAGAGAACAAAACAAAAAAGACTAATAAAAATCCTAAACTATATTATGGAAGGATCTCACCGAATGTTCCCCCATACGAACTGAAATTGTAGCTTACAAGTACTGTTATCCCCGGCAACGGCGCTAAAAACTTTACTCGTCTCAAAATGTGTGAGCGCTACTCACAAGTGCAGGAGATCGAACAAGTAATAATCCTGGTGAGTCCAGGTATCGTATCCACAGGACAACTGACCTGCAAAACCACGAACTTCAGTTTGTAAAAGTACTAAAATGATAATAACCAACCACCTATCAGGTATAACGATATGGTATCAAGAGTGTAAAACAATAAAGAAAATCCTACGATAGTTACGGTGAATTCAATATTGGGGTACTAATATGGAGAGTATGTGTTGGTAGTGATTTCGTTGGGGTGTGTGCAATCAATGATTATTAATATCTTTTCTATGACTCAACGTTTCGTCCGGTTAGGGCACGAGAACGTCGGAAAGTATGGCGATAAAGAGCATGAAATAGTGTTGAAAAGTTAATCACATATAACATCGATTTCATAAAGAAATAAACACAAGTGCCCTCTCGGGTCACGATACATCCTCTCGGAACGCATCAAGAATAAATCCACAAAGATCATATTCGATTCAAGCAAGCCCACGTCTCCGTATAACATACCCAAACAACATATATGTTGAAATCGACAAAATACGTGATTATACAATGCAAATAGGGCGAAAAGATATCAAAATCAATGATTACAACCCCTTAACTACATCAACACCAACACATATGAAGATTAACCACGCATGAAGAGAATATACTCAGTATTCATAGACAAATACATCACCAAACGCTCAAAATACGTGAATAATACTTCAAATACAAGCCAAATACATAAAATATAAGGCTAAAGATAGGAAAAATGTCACCAATCCTCTCCAAATAGCCCTAAATCTCCTTTAGATGATAGAACTAGCATCTGTCCCCAGCGCCTCCAAATTTCATGGCGAAATACGGCTCCTAGAGCCCCCAATACACCAGAATACGCACTAAAATCCTAAAATAAGCTTATATAATGGCATTGCGGGTTTAAGTTGTTATCGGGTTCAAAACCCACACCCAATTACATCCAAACCCGCTTCAATATGTCGACGCAAATATCAGCCGTCGATCTGAGCGGGATCGAACGTGGGCTTGCCACGTGTCCACTCTTAGCGGATCTGCGCCCGCTTCGAATCCAAGTTCAACTCGGAGAGATAGCAGAGCCGTTGGATGTCGATCGAATGGTTAAGAATGAGCCACGTTGCCATGCGGGTCGTGCTCCGCTTTCAAATTGCGGGGCCAACAAGAGCCGTCGGATGTCGATCGGGCGGTCCAGGAAGTGCAGCGTCGCCCGCTCTTTTTGCCCGCTGTGCATGTATTTGTAGCATTCACCGCCGTTGGATTGAGCGGTAAACGGCCAGGATCTCGCCACGTCGCCAGCTGGATATGTAAATCGCGTCTCGATTTCGAATTCAAGCGGCGAAGTTCCACACCGTTGGATCAAAATCCAACCACCCAGAGCGCTCCACATCGCTTCGTTCGACTCCGCTTCGATCACTTTTGCTGGGACCATTGGATGAAAGGTGAATGGCTGGGATGAAGCCACGTCACGTCGAGCTGTGAATCCTAGCCGGCTGCATCAGCCGTTCGATTGTAATCGAACACTCAGATTTTCGCCGCATCGCCGCTCCGCTGTGGCCGTAAGATGAAGGCGGGAAACATCGGATCGTTGCCACGTGTCTGCGCATATGAAGCGGCCGTATACGGATAAGTATATCAGCTGTATTTCCTGCATATTTCTCTAATTAAGTGGTATCCTGCATTCAAAAATTCATAGTAATTAGCATAGATCTCAGAAAAATACAAATAAATAGTCGTTGGAATCGTGAGATCGAGACCTAGCCATGAAAAATATAAAAAAGGCAGAAATACTCAATAAAATTCATACTTTGTGCACAAATCAATGGTTTACTCTAATAAATGATGATATACAAAATACGAACGTATTAGAGACCAAATACATGTCATGTACGCATAAAATAGAGCTAAATGGGGTGCTTAATATGCAATATTCAACCCAAATCACTTGTCACTCCTGAAAAACGCTTAGCATACACATCAAAATGTTCACACACGTTTGTTATCATCAAACACGAAGTCATCGATCGTTGTATCAACTACACATTGTATCCAACAAAATGTTTCCTCCTTTGACTGCCTGATTTGCAATCCTAATAAGTATGTGAGCTCTTCTATGTGGCTCATCTCAAATTCATTCTGCATCAACTTAGCAAATTCTTGACATAGATTTTCAGTAGTAGATCCAAATATAATATCAACAACATAAATTTAGATAAGAATGAAATCATTATCAATTTTCTCAATAAACAATATAGTATCTACTTTACCAACATTATATTCATAATTGTTTAAGAACTTTCTTAATCTCTCATACCAAGCTCTTGGAGCTTGTTTCAAACCATATAAAGCTTTTTTAACATATAAACATAATCAACATGCTATTCATAAACGACCCAAGATGGTTGGTTTACATAAACTTCTTTCTTAATGTATCCATTAAGAAAGGCACTCTTAACATCTATTTGGTATAATTTGAAATTCATATATGAAGAAGAATCTAATAACATCGTAATAGATTCTAATATATCAACATGAGAAATGTTTCATCAAAATCAATATCTTCTTCTTGTGAATATCCTTGCGCTCCTTGCTTGTTACTTACCATTGTTCCATCTTCATCCATTTTGTTTCCATAAATCCATTTTGTTCTAATAGCGGGATGATCTTGTAGCCTTGGAACTAGCTTCCAAACTTGATTCCACTCAAATTATAGAAGCTCTTCTTACATAGCCTCAATCCATTAGCTATCTACAAAAGTCTCATCTGCCTTTTTCAGCTCAATGTTAGAAACAAAATCAGTATGAATCATGCGTTCTATTTATAGTCTAGTTTTAACACCTTCATCAATATTACCAATTACTTGGTATGAGGATGGTGTGTAGCCTCAATGAAAGCTCTAGGTAAAGAAGTAGATGCATGATCATCAGCAGGAAGTAAAGTATTAACATCATGAACATCATCATAAATAATTATATGAGAAGCACCACTAATAGATTCATAAAATGTAACATATTGTGTCTCAACAATATCAAGTGTTCTTTTGTTATAGATTCTATATGATTTGCTATGTAAAGAATAACCAATAAATATGCATTCATCTGCTTTGGAGTCAAATTTATCTAAGTTATATTTGGTATTCAAGATATATCATTTACAACCAAAGACAAAAATATAAAATAATGTGGGAACTTTTTGGTACAAGAGTTCATAGGGTGTCTTTTTAAAAGGTGTTCTTTTAAGTACCCCATTTTGAACATAGCATACGGTGGATACAACTCCATCCAAAAGTATTATGGAAGGTTGATCTTACACAACATTGTGCATGCACACACGTGGAGTGTTCCATTCTTTCTCTCAACTACTGTATTCTGTGGAGCAGCTCTAGGAAAAGCAAACTCATGTGTAACACAGTGATTTTCACAATTTTTGTTGAAAAGCATCATTTTCAAATTCACTACCGTGGTCAGTACATATTGAACTGATATCTAAAGAGTGCAATCTCTGAATACGTTTAAAAAAAATTTCAAATTCATTTAAGGCATCATTTTTATTATATTAATTAAAAATAATACCTAAGTATAACATGAATATTTATCAACTATCACAAATGCATGCCTATTACCGTTAAGAGAGGAAACCCTTGAGGGACCAAATAAATCCATATAGAGGAGTTTTATTGGTCTTCGAGAGTTTAGTGCTCATATACTCTTAAATGTACTTTTATGCAACTTGTCATATTGACATGATTCACAAATTTTATCAAGTTTAAAAGTCATTTTGGGTAAACCATGTACCAAATCTTTCCTAGATACCTTATTCATGTTCTTGATATTGACATGACCAAATCTTCTATGCCATAGAAGAGAGTCAGTGCATAAAACAACCAAACATACATTTGATTCATGATATTCTAATGAAAGCATGTAAATATTATGTCTACATTTACATCTAATCTAGATATTTTCCATGGTATTATCACAAACTAAGCATGCATCACTACTAAATAAAACTTTATATCCTATATTGCATAATTGATTAATACTAATAAGATTGTGTTTAGTCCACTAACAAGGCTAACATTCTCAATAAGTGAGTTTGATGGGTTACCAACATTACCAATACCAATGATCTTCCCTTTCATATTGTCTCTAAATATCACAGTTCTTCCATTCTTCAATTTGAGCAAACTAAGCAACTTGGGGTTCCAAGTTATGTGAGTGGAGCATCCACTAACCATATCCCACATCTCTTTAGATAATATTTGAAATGAGAATTCTTAAGTATATTGGTACCCATAAAAGTTAAGTCCATAATAATTAGCCCAATGAGTTCTTCACTAGAGAAGAAACTCACTAAAATCACAAAATAATCATATACGCAAAACTGAATGAAACTAGTGTTATTGACAGAAAAATGTATCAGTAGTCGACTCCTCAATGACAAATAGCAAAATATGATCTACTCATGATATACATTCAATTCAACATCATTCAAGATATTCAACTAACATTCTATTCAATATTCTACTATTTTACACAAGGGTATCAACAAGATAGGCATACAACACATACCCTAAATATTAAGGGCTCAAATAAAACTAACCATTTGGAACCCAAATCCTATATGGATTTGATTTCATATGCATATAAGAGTAACCACAATAATCATGCATATTTCTAACAACATCATGCATATAAACATCTCTATCATGCAAGCTCAAATGTTTAGGCACACAAATCATATCATCATGATTTCAAACATATTTCTTAGCATGGTGCACAATGTGAGGTTTATTCATATGCTTAGTGTGAGCACTGGGTCTACCCATATAAGCCTGAAATCCACCCATTTTAGCATTTGGAACCCAAAACCTATATGGATTTGATTACATATGCATATAAGAGTAATCACAATAATCGTGCATATTTCTAACAACATTATGCATAAAAACATTTCTATTATGCAAGCTCGAATGTTTAGGCATGCATATCATATCACCATGATTTTGAACATATTTCCTTAAATGGGGCACAAAGTAAGGTTTCTCCCTATGCTTAGTGTGAGCATTGGGCCTACCCATATGAGCATGGAATCTATCATTCTTAGCATACTTTCCATACATAAAAGCATGTTTATTTCTAGCATGAGTATGATCATTTCTAACTTTAAGAACATTCTTCATAACATTGTGTGTGGTGGCAACATGCTTGTGTTAATGAGTGGCTTTTACACAAGGATTTTTCTTAAACACATCAAGTTTAAGAACCAATTCTTCGTGCTTAAGCTTACTCGTGCAAACGACACTAGAAAGCATATCTATCCTATCATTTAAACTAGAAACGTAAATAGCATGCTCATTCTTTAGACAGTCATGATCATGTAATAGAACATTATACTTGATCTTAAGCTTGTCATGATCATCATGCATGATCTTATACTTATCATCCAACTTCTTATGCTTTCTCCTTAATTTTTCATATTCGTTATGCAAAGGTTTATAAGCACTTTCTAAATTAAACCCATTATCAGACTTGGAATCATATACATCGTCGTTGTCGTCGTTTTGATATGCCATTAAGCATAACTCGTTGTTGGTGCTCTCTTCATTGTTGTCCTTAGTTAATTGGGTCTCCATATTGCGTTCTCCATACTTTTCTTTTAAGATTCTCAAAATTTCATAGGGAGTGGTTGCCTCTGAAATGACACTATAAATAAGTATAAATAATACACATACCTTTAAGTTCATCTAGTATGCCTCTTTTTGATCCTTTGTCCATGTCACTCTAGAAATGGTAGGAACATCGTAAGAGCCTTGTAGGAATATCTCGTACTCAAAGTCCTCGACATCAAGATGTATCTCCATCCTTCTTATCTAAATTGTAAAGTTTGTACCATCAAATATAGGAGGAGAGTTAAGCTTTGGCTGTGTCTCATAATTGTTGATGCAATCTAATCAACCTACAATTTGATACCACGTGTTGGGATTCTGTAGATAGCAAGCACACTGGAAAAGGGATTGAATAGTGCGGATCAAAAAATAATGTGCAACTGAAAAATTAATCCTTCCAGCAACTTAAGTCTCCTAAAGAAGTTACTCCGCTAGGTACTTAGTCAACAACTCAATTTACTTTCAATAAAAGTACTAATGCATAGCGGAATGAAAGCAACCATATAAGTAAAGAGGTGAGGGATAAAGACAATAACCAAATGCAAACAAGAGAAATTTACGCTGGTTTGACCAACCCTATGCCTACATCCACCATCCACTAAACCAATCTCACTAAGAGAGCAGCGTTCTTCAACTTGAGGGATTTTACAACCAACACCCTCTCTCCACTAAAGGGTTACAACAACCAATGCCACTTCTCCACTAAGTGGTCTTCCAATACAACCAAACCAAACAACCTCACCGCACGAGGACCTCATGCAAGAGGCTTTTCAATCAACAAACCAAGTACAACCATAAGTACTTACCAACCACACACCATTGTGTGGATTTTACAAACCTTTCTCTTTTAAATATGTTGTTACAACCTTTCTCATATAGCCAACTTGATTGAAGATTGTATATGTAAGTGGCTATGGAAAATGTTTTTGATCTCAAGAAAGAAATAAAGATTAAAACACTTGAGAATAAAAATACTTTATCTAATCTCAAAATAGTGGAGATTAAGCTCTTAGAGAGTGAAATCAAATGAGGGCCACAATGCTTAAAAACTTATGTAAGTATTTAAAATAAACGGCCTTAAAACTTTTAGAGAGTTGAAAGCAATGAAAACACTTTTGAGAGCAAAAAATTGAGCAAGAATTTCATGCTAAACATTCTCTACAACCTTCAATATATAAGGGCCAATTCTGCACAAAACAGAATCCCCAAAATGCCCCACCAACGACAAAATTCAACACACTTCCATAAATCACGGAGCTGTTCAAATCCTATGTAAGGATCATCTTATCCTTGCAATACTAACAACAAACACTCTAGAGGGAGGTGAATAGAGTTATGGCAATAAATTGCTTATTTAAAAATTAAACTTGCAAATGCGGAATTATAAATGCAAGAGGAATTTAAACACCACAAAAATCCAAATGCAAACATAATATTTTACCATGGTTCCCCAAACTTGGGTATGTCCAGCCACACCAAATATTCACTATAATCCTACACAAGGTAGTAAATACAATCCCACAAAAATATACCTCACATAGAAGATTTTGTACTACACAAGAACCCAACCAACACTACACAAGGGTCAAACTCCCACATAGAGAATTACTAACTCCCACACAGAGAATTAGGGTTAGTGACGTGTGTTCATATTTCACCTTTTGCCACGCTCTTCATCGTGTTTTCATATGCGTTTCATCTCATTCCATATTGTACATATCACATTTTGGTTCATATTGACTATTGGGTGTATTGTTTGTATTCAGGTAAATGTCGGCATTTCGGTGTCTTCTGGAGTCAACCTTGCATGTCAGGACCAAAGCACGCTTATATGGCAAAGATCCAATGGCCAAAGATGAGGATTTGAAGTTTTGGAGCTTCAACCGGTCGTGTGGATGAGCCATCCGATCGGTTCGTGCACTGTATCAGACCCGAGGAGGAGCAAGCAAAGAAGCGAACCCCAACCGATCGGTTCAGTGATCGGTTGGGTGTGACAGTGCTCTCTGTTTTTGAGTGCCAAAGGCCACTCGATCGGTTGACTTGTCAACTGATCCGGTCATCTCCTCAAGTCATCTTGGGGAAGAACTCACCCGACCGGTTGTCACTTCAACCGATCGGGTGGCCTTTTCTTCCCCTTTCATGCACTGCTAATGTATTCATTGAAGATATGCAATTATTTCAGTGGGATTTTGGATGATATCTTATTTTTCTAGCATCTGCATCGTCGTTAGCTTTCCAATGATAGGTCGCATGCCCAAATCTGATTTTTCTACATTTTTCTGGAATTTTCTGAGCGCAGCTGGGTGCTGAAATTCTGGGCTGTCTGGAATTTGAACTTCAACCAATCGGGTAGGCTATCCAACCGACCGGTTGAGTCCATTTTCCGAATTTTAGTATCTCTGTTTGCTTCCACCCGATCGGTTGAACTTCCAACCGATCGGGTGGCCCTTTTTCAGCAGTTTTAATGGGTATTTGGATCCGAACTGTTAGGGTTTTGTGGGGGCCTATAAATAAGAGATGTTGGACGACTTGTAATGGGTTCCCCTCTATTTTTTCAGGGCTTTTCTGCCCCTTTCTTGGGAGCTTTAGATTAGTTTAGATTAGGGTTTCTCTTTCAATAAATCTTGTAATGGATTGATGGATTCAACTGCAAGATAAGTATTTCTTTTTCTTATTTCCATTGATTTGTGTTGTTTTCAATAAGCTTGATGGTGAATGTTTGTTTGTCCTATTTATTGCTTGTTATCATGTTCTTCACCATTGAGTAGTGTTTGATGAACCCTAATATGGGTTAGAGTAGGATTGATGCTTGGGATATTTCATTTGACTTGATTGCATGGCAAGCGTTTGATGGAATATGTCAATGGAGATGTCTAGCAATCTGAGACCAATCTGTATGGCAACACACTAGATGGAGTTGGGGGTTGGGCTCTGGATGCTTGTCCCGTCAAGATTCGCTTTGATGTATTTCTAGAAATCACATTCGACCTATTTGGCCATTAGGGTTATGCTAGGGCGTTTTATTGTCATTGGCATGAGAAAGACCGCCTTTGACCATCGGGCCAAGGGGAAATAAAACGGGAGTTTGATTCTCTAGCCATAGCTCACGCCCTAGCATTGACATCGAGTCCTTGCACGTGGGAAGGGCTTGGACAAAATATTGGGAGTTATCATTGTGGCCTTAATGCTCTCGGTTGCGGAGGGTGTTGGACATGGGAATGCCCACCGTCCGAAACCGGGTAGACCTAGCGTATCATCCCGGGCACCGACCGGAATATCGGGCCCATGGGGTACTAGGTACCACGTTTTGGGGGCAATGTCTTACCCTGGTTCGAGTCGAATACCAAGTGTCATGAGTGCTCTAGCCCGTGTTAGCGGGGATTCATTTCTTGTCTTTTCATTTCTTTCCTTTATTCCTACACTACCCACTAATATCATCCACGTAGCTCTCACACAACCTAGGCGAGGCTAGTATCCTTCAAGCCATCCACGTCCTTGTGTTCGATATACCCGCACCCTACACTAACCGTGCACTTGCGCTAAAATGACACCACGCCCTAATCATAAATGGGGCGCCGGTCAGTTAGTTTAGGACACCACTCATAAAGAGAGTAACCAACTCCCACAAAGAGAGTAACCAACTTCCACAAAGAGAGTATCTAATTCCCACAAAGAGAATTAGGGTTTCAAGAAAACAAGTGAAACAAAAGACTTACATATGCCTTGAGATGAACTTACTCATATGAAGATGAATGCATGGAAGAGGATGACCAAGTGCTTGAGATATAGCTTGATTGCACTTGGATGATTTCCCTTGAGCTAAGCTTGAATGCATGAAGAGATAAATGCTCATGAGAGGAAAATGAGAGAGTTTGAGAGTGGCTTAATGATTCCCAAATGATCTTCAATTGTTCCAAGAAGCTCTAATGAACTCAGTCCTCTCTTATATATAGTAAGCCCAAAAGAACCCTCAAACCCAAGCAAAAACCCCAAAATAATAAATCTGTAACGGCTAGATTTTGGCAGTTTACAGTACAGATAGTCGACTGATGAACAAATGACAGTCGACTGGTCAATGCCTATAAAAATCCCAACGGCTATAACCTGACTAGGACAGGCGACTATAGAAGACTACACAGGCGCCTGTACAATGGGCAGGTGCCTGAATATCCTTCGTTAGTCGCTTACTGCAGAGGATGGAAATGAAGCCGAGAAATGCAACTTACGCACTTTGTGTATACATACAACTGATGACCAAAGTATATGCGCATGTGGAAATACAGGCGACTGTAAGCTCTGAATCAATCGACTGTCACACATGGTGGATAGATGCCCAAAAATGTAAATTACGCACTTTGGCATACAGACGACTGTAGAACAATATACATGCTATTGATGGAATACAAGCGACTGTAAAATGAACGTCATTTGTCTGTCTCCAATAGCTCAAGATAGAGTCAATAAAAGTTGACTTGAGCGAGTGCACAACAGCCGACTATAGAAGGCTGGCCAGGCGCCTGGAATCACCTAGTCGCCTGCTGGAGAGCCAAAAACTCCAGATTGAGTTTAAGTCACGGTGAACCTATTGGGTTGGATTCTATGATAATCCTAAGGCTCACTAAGATGGATAAATACATATGCATGAATGAGTAGACCATCTATCAAGGCATTACAATAAACCTAGACTCGAAAAGAGAGAAAAGCAATAAATGAAATAATAAGTGGATTACATTGCTTCCCTTATAGTCTATGGCTTCAACCTTGATGCTCTCCATCAACTCCAAGCTTTGGCACCCCTTGAATGTAAGCTTTAGCATTGCTCCTCTTGATGTCCATCCTTGCACCAAGTGTTTAGTCTCCAAAAATGATATTCTTAAAATGTTAACCATGAGACTAAAACATGAGAGTCATTAGCAACAACATAATGTTGTGATCACATCAAAATAACATTGGTATGAAACACCAATACCCAACATCCTACTATTGGGGCTATAGTAGTCGACTCCTATACATGGAGTAGTCAACTCCCAGCTAGTAGTAGACTCCATACACAACAGTATTCGGTTACTTTTTTATTACAATAAGTACTCAGAACTTCATAGTTCAAAGTAGTCGATTCCTACTATGATAGTAGTCGAATCCTTTATAAATAAATTGAGATGTATTTATAAAGAGTACTTTGTAATATTAAAATGATCTTTTAGAAAACATTTAAAACATTTTTGTGATGTAAAAACATTTTCTACGTGCGCGCGTGTGTGTGTGCAAGCTTCAACTAATAGCTTTAACATTTTAAGTCAAGTTACATGAAAAATACACCACTCACACTATACTTTGGAGTCTTCATGTCTTCCTTTAAGCTTCTTCAACTTCGCTGGAAGTCTTGTGATTGAGGAGACATATTGCATAATTTCCACATATATACTTACATTTTGTGCTACATATTCCTCATATAGCCTCTAATATATACGTTTTTCGAATATCATGTGAAATTAGGGCTTGTTAATTGTTTACGCGTAAAAACATTGTCTTTGTGGATTTTTTTGCATTCCAATGTTTCCAATGTGAAGTATATAATTTTCTGAACTCAACGGATATTTTTATATAATTTTCTGAGCTCACATGCAAGTTTCTAGAAGTTTCAGGACCCAGACACCTGATGTAGGCTTACCAGACGGCTGGAACATTCATCTAGTCTCCCTACATGAACGCTCGCCTGAATGCTCTTCGACAGACGAGAACCCACAAGCAACCAGACTCCTGGTCGGAAACGATCAGACGCCTGATCCATCCTTTAAATCAAGCTGCTAGACTTAGCGTCTGACGGCTAGGCTTGCGACTTAAACTTGGAACATCCAAGAAACCAGACGTCTGGAGCTTCAACTCTAGATGCGTGATCAATGAACCCATCACCAGGCTGTTTTCTTTTGCGAATTTTGGCTACTGATTTCATCAACCCGACCCGAATCCGACACTTAAGGCCTTTTGATCTTGCCCATAGATCTTAGATCCAAGGGTGCAGCTTGTATTTGAGAGAGGATTATAAAAGCTCTCATATCTCTAGGTTTAAGGAATCATCATTCATTATCTCATTCTTTGGCCAATAGAGAAGAGGATTAGGGGAAGGAGCACACCAACGTGGGACGAGTTTGAGCTGAAGTTTCATCTACAAAGGGGGTCTTCTTAGATCAAAGATTTTATTTTTATTTCTTCTAGTAACTTTGACCTTGTGTTTGAACCATTGGATGATATTTTTGTGATTAAAAATGTCATATTTATTTGTGATGAGTAGCTAAGCTTTCTCTTGTGTGGTGTATGTGTAGTTGATGATGCGTTAAGCTTTGGATCTTCATTATCTTGCATGTTTTGTGATAATCATCAACTCATATTGATGTTTTTTAAGATACAAGAGGGCAGACCCCAAAAAGGAGGAGAAACTGACAGGAATTTCAATATGCTTGCATGATTATTGTTTTGATGATCTATCTACTGCTTTTTGCACTGTTGTGTATGAATGCCATATCCTCCGATTTGTCATGCCCTAGCCAGATGACAAGTTAGAGTTACACATAGAGATGATATCCATAAGCTTAACCATCTCAATAAATCATGCACCACACAAGCTTCTTATATTGTGATCACTCCTAACCAATTTCTCTCATTTTAGATAGTTTACATCTTAATTCACAACAAACTTCAATAAAAAATCTTTCACCTTCAAAGGTGGTCTTATCCACATTGATTATTTTTCCCTTGATCAATCATCATTTCATTAGTATAACAAGTTGTCCTAGTATTCGACCCTAGGCTTACTAGGAATTACTACTTGGTGACCTCCAATACTTGGGAGTTTAGCGTGCAATATTTTTTACATAGACATCTTGCACTCCACAAATCCTCGGATAAGCTTCAAGTCTTCGATGTTGAGCTCCGATCTATAGGCTCTTCGTACTTCAAGCTTTCACTTCATGTTATCATCATATTTGAGCTTGAGTTGACCATTGTTGATTATGTTGACTTGGATACATACATTCACAAATTATCTTACAAAAAACATCATTAGCATCCATAATTGTTTGTTTATCATGAAAACTAACATAGGGGTGATGTAGTAACCAACTGACTTATCAAAGGAACACTACGACCCATCCCATCAGACGACGACGTGCAACCGTTATCTCAGGTGGCGCAGACCCACCTCGATCGGGGACCTACTAACATGGATAGGATAGGTTATCCTCTGAACCTTATACATAAAATGTAAACCCTCTCCATCATGTATGCATAATCTCATACCCTGAATTATTGTCTCAACCCCCTTCCAACTTGATACTCCAAAGCTTGGTGTCCTTGTATCCCACACACTTCATAGTTTTCTACCACAGAGGAGGAGGATGAGGCTCCATGGCTTCAGATTTGATTTGAGATATTTGCTGAGCCAAATTGTCAAATTTACTCCCAAATAGGATTATTACGTCTACTTCCAGCTTGCCCCCCATTTGGTAGACTCTCTTTCTTTCCCCTGGTGATAATTGTTGGAAGTCATCTCTTCCAACAATGCCTTTGCTACTTTTGGATCTTGGTCATAATAGCACCACCTGCTGCAGCATCTATAGATATCTTCACTCAGTGCTCGAGTCCGTTATAGAAAGTTTGTATCAGCAACCACCGCGAAATGCCGTGGTGTGGGCATCTTCTTTGGAGCTCCTTATAGCACTCCCATGCTTCATATAAGCTCTCCTGGTCGTACTACCCAAAGGATGTAATATCATTTCGAAGCTTCATCGTCTTGCCCAGTGGGAAGAATTTGTTTAGAAATGCCTTCGCCAATGAGTCCCATGTAGTGAAGGTGTTCGCATCGTTGCTCTTTAGCCATTCTTTTGCTTTGTCCCTTAATGAGAATGAGAACAACCTTAGTCTGATGGTGTCTTCTGTGACATTGTTTAGCTTAATCGTGTCGCACTTCACCAGAAAATTGGTCAAATGCTCGTTGGGGCCTCAGTGTGGTGACCGCTAAACTGGTCCTACTGAATGAACTGGATCAACCCCGGCTTCAGCTCAAAGTATTCTGCTTGAACGTCGGGACGCATAATGCAAGAAATTGGGTTGCTTGTAGGCATCACATAGTCCATGAGGCACTTCAGAGGTTCTGGTTCATCAACCATCTTGTCCATGTGTGCCTTCTGACGCCGCTTCCTGTCCAGTCTTCCCAATGTAGCTTCTATCTCAGGGTCAAAGCTGAGACTTCTCCTGTGCATAAGAGAGACAAAACTTAAGAAAAATGTTAGTAGCATGGTTAGTATCGAAAGAAATAAAAATATGAAGAGAGAAAAGAAACACGGTCTATTAAACTATCCACTAATACGAAGTCAAGCCATTTGCCTTTCCGGCAACGGTTCCATTTACTTGATGTGTGCAAAAATATAGTATAAACCGCAAGCGTACAGTCGTATGCAGTGGTTGTTGAACACATGGAGGCAAATGCTTGAATCAGGGATTAGTGACGAGTTTTGTGTAGTCGTGAGGATTGTGTGACAGAGGGCAAAGAGGAATTGACTAATGGGAATTTCAATCAAGAGAAGGAGCTAGGGCTGGCATATCACCTCTATTGTAAGTCTTGAGCTAGATGAGTCTAACTTCTCGACCCAAGGGTTATTGTCGTCGATGACGACTGAGTCTCAATCATTGTCCTCTCGACGTCTAACTGTGAAAGAGGAATCGGAGAATAGATTGAATCCCTATCATAGCCCCGATGGGTCGTTGGTCATGACGATATAGGTGGTTCTAGTGAGTGTGCCTGATAAGTCGTCGGCACCGGACACTAGATAGTCAACCCACCGTTAGGGGCATCAAATCAAAACCCCAATGGGTCATTGGTGGTCAGGATTGTGTAGCACCATAAGATGGGTTGAATTGGGCTTAACATCCAATCCTATTCCTAGAATATAACCTTATTTGGATTGATATTTGGGGCAATCCATCGTGCTCAATCCATACAATAGGGCTCTACATAGCCCTAGCTTAAGAGACTACTCACTAGTCATGATAGCAATGAATGAAATCAATGCAATGATAGCCATAGCAAGCAAAGTAGAGAATGATCTAGAAATGAAAATCACAAAAATTTAAATTCAAGAGGATTAAAGGCAAGCACTAACTAGATTAAGTAAGGATTCAAAAAGTCTTACAAATAACCCCAAAGATTAAGCAGTAAAAAGCTCCAGCAAAAACCTTATACAAACGCCCACAAAAAGTTCTGGATAGTAAACAACATGTTTAGTTTGTTATACATTTTTTCTTTAATAGAATACATTGCACATGGCTATGCCGAAAGGCGGCATGACTGTGTCAAGCCTAATAACCTAGGTCAAACTTGCACCGCCATTGATCCACATGGCACGGCCGTGTCATCCAGCCTTCTGTGACTCTGCTGCTCCAGTTACCCCAAAATGATACAGCCGTGTAGCAGGCCGTGCTGTCAGTCCTCGTACTGAAATAATTCTAGCAAGGCCATGTCGCACGATCATGCTGCTGAATTGCAATCTGCCACTGCAGCTGGTGCATTGACACGGTCATGCTTGTATCAGCATGGCCGTGTCACACCTCCTTCTCCTCCTTTTGGCCTCCAAGTTCGATCATGCTCCTTCCTCTCCTCGGCTTCCCTCCTTCAGCCTTAATAATGCCTAAAATGCGTCGTTTTGGGCACGAACACATGCAACATGGAGAAAAGCATACCCCAGGCATCAAAGTGGTAAAGATTATAAAAGCGATAAAAATAAAGAATATGCCATGAAATAAAGCGAGAAAACACGAGGAAAATGGGTGAAAAAGGTGTATAAAATACGCCTAATAGGTCCTCGTCAGCTGGTGCAATCGGGCCTGTGTGGAGGATAGCTCGGGTTTGGATGGATGCAGCCAAGCTACCAAAGCGAAGACCGACCTAGCTCAGAGGTGATCTGAGCTACTTAGAGAGTGGTTTATTGATCTATCTGTAGCACAAACAATCGTTAAAGGGGTCGGATCTGGGTTCCTATCCAAATCCCCTCTGATGCTTAAGTTAGCAGGGAACTTGAGGAGACTTGGGACAACAGGATATAAAAGACGATCATTTGTGTAGCTGTCATACCGAGTAAACAAGGAGGAAATATATTGTGGAAAGTAAAGCATAGAAGTTGTCAGAGTACCTTGTACTTAGTATCTCTGGATCGTCCCATGTTCTTTTGAGGTTTAGTCCTTTTATAGATGGAGATGTCCCTTCAGTGCCATTGGTGAGTAACCGCTTTGCCATCATATTGGCACGTTCATTCCATAACGGATGTCCGCCCACCATGCCCTTACTGATCCCATTTACTAAACTATTCTTCAAGACGTAAGATTTTAAAAGACATAATAGGAACTGCCTTTGACCAAGCAAACGACCAGGCATCTACATGGATTCCATGGGCTTGATGTGCCACCTCGCCTTTCTTAGCAGGCTTTGCCTATACGGTTAACAATTGAAGGGTTTTGAGGGACCCTTAGGGCATAAAATCTAAGTCTGTCCTACGTCGGACGGACGATAGAAACAGAAAAAACAGGCAGCAGAATAAATCATTAAACTATTTAATGAGCCCTAAGGATATCATTAACCATAGCCAGGAAATCTACTATCCTGACCAACCCCAAGGCCCAAAGATAGATCTAAACTACTGCAACAATATATGAAAGTAAAGAAAAAAACAGAAAACATACCCGAAACTTCGTTTCCGCAGAACATGAAGCGTCGTTTTCAGCAACATTCTTTATTCCCCCGCAGCGAGCCGACTGTGCGCCTCCAAGACTGGACCTCCTGAAGCGAGCCAACACCGTGCCTCTGAGCCAATCACTCGCCAAAGAAAGTTTCACTTGAGTATGATCCACGTCAAATACTTTGGAATTAATTCAAACCTCCTCACTGTCTTGCTAGGACGTGAACGGAGGAACAATAGATATTAAGAAGGAGTGAATAATTTAGGTCTCGGCTCGAGCGTGCTCAGAACTTTTGGAGCTACTCGAATCGGAGAATTGGGACATCTTTTCCAAGGGGGGTTGGCCCTTATTTATATAGGAAGCTGGACCCCCTCCTCGTCTCACAAGCAATGTGGGGCTGATTAATTTTAAGGGGAAAATTAAGTTAGTTTGCCTTACACTAAGGCTAAACTTCAACTAATTTTCTCTCCCTCACCGTTGAGCTTCACAAGTGATACAACCTATCAAATCAAAGAGCTCTGGTCGGTGAACGCATATAAACAAATGTCACTCCAATCCAACTTCGTTTGACCACTCAAACGATAGATCAAAGTTGGGCAAAAGCCATAAAAATCTGATTTTCACAGCCGCCTTATTGGTTTCCCAGAACCCTAGACGTGTGCCCGATAAATGGGGCCCAAGGACAGCTAGGTGCGCACAGCCCATTGGGCGAGCCGCCCGCACGGGCGGGTCTAACCCACCTGCTTGGGCAGGCGGGCTCGAGCCTGATCTCGCCCCAACGGGCTGGCGGGCGGGCTCGAGCCTGATCTCGCCCCAACGGGCTGGCGGGCGGGCTCGAGTCAGACTCGAGCCCGTCCCAGCAGGCTCGAGTCAGACTCGAGCCCGTCCCAGCGGGCGGTTTTTGTTGGATCTAAATCCTAGCCTAGAGGGGGGATGAATAGGCTTATAAAAAAATCTCGGAAACCCACGAGAAATCACACGCAGTTAAAATCACAAGCAGAGTAAATAAAATGCAAGCACAAAATACGCAGTAGATTTACCCTGGTTCGGTCGCAGCAACGACCTACTCCAGCCCCCAAGCAAATACTAGCATTAATATGTTCCTTCTGTATAACTACAATGGGGTCCTATCTCAAACTCTCCACCAAGACTGTACCACACTCAACAAAGTGCAGAACCCTATCAACCTAGTAAATGCGTATCTTGACTACGATAACACGTCAAGACCCTCTTGTGTAGCCCCAACCAGACAAGTCCCAAAAGACACAATAACGGTAAAGTTTCCCCTACAGAGATCTACACATAATCACAACTATAATGATAAAGTAAAGGGTTTAGAAATGCTCAGATTGTGATGGTGTGTCGTTTCTGTCGTTCAGCACAGTGTCAGCTCTAATCTGGCACAAACAGTGTCTCGATTTGACTCCTGAATCTCAAGTTGTAGCTCGAATAGCACTGTGGTCTGTGTGTAAAGAAATCCAGTTCAAACTCAATTATTTCTTGGTCTGTGCACACATCAACTCCTCAATCTTTCGTTTGCATGGATTTCCTTCCATGTCAGCTCGTTCTAATTATTTTCATTCGTAAGCTTTAACTCGAGTTTGAACGAGGCACGTCTTCACATCGACTCGTTGGTACGACGGTGACTCGATGGTGGCTCTTCACGACGTACGGCTCTCTGGCGATGGCTAGCTCCGACGACAAGTTGACTTCGACGTGCGGGCTTCAACGTGCAGGCTTCGTGTGGGTTTCTTCTTCGCCGATCACTCGTCTTCGACAGTGGCACCTCCCGGTGTTGGCACTTCAACTCCGACGGTGGCAAGAGATCAACGCCAGCATGGTGGCTCTCCTCCACGTGCGGCACTACGGTGATGAAGACTCGACAACGACGACGACGACTTCTCCGACTTTGGTGGCTCCATTTTGTGTGAATGCTTCAACGATAGCAAGTAGATGGGAGTTTCGACACCACCACGGCAACTAGAAGCGCACCAGCAAGGATCCTGGATGAAGTTGACGACAACGGCGGTAAGAGAGGCAGTGCCAAGAGAGCTCGTCGATGGCAGCATCTTCAATGAGGGTCGGCGCTTTGAAGATGATGAAGACAGTAGCATGGATCTCTTTCACCAGTAGCAGAAACCTCACGATGGCGATGTAGATGTCTCAAAGTTCTTCACGGTGGCACGGTAGCAGGGGAGCTCCAGCAGCTTTCACTCCGTAGTTTGATGGCAACACAACTGGATCTCCTCGTCAGCACGAAAGGCTTCACGTTCACGGCTCGAAGAGAACTAGGGCATGCCGGTGAGGTGAAGAATTCGACGGCGACCTTAGAGAGCACGGCAAGGGAGTAGCTAACTTGAGCTTGCCGTGGGAATATTTTCTTGGCCTTGGGGTTGATGGTGATGCCGCAAGGAGGAAGAAGATAATCTTTTTAGCTTTTGAGGCTGTCGGCAATGGGTAGCCTTTTTGAAGGGTTCTTTGCGTGGGTTCTCCTTGGGAAAAAGTGTGTTTGGCCGACCCCTTTTTATTTTTGTTGTCACTTCTTTTCGGGTTCTTTGAAGAGGAGAATTTTTATAGGAGTAAGGTTTGTGCGGCAAGGAGATGTAGCTTGGGATTGTAGGCATGTGAATAGATGGGGAGGATCCAAGTAGAGATAGGAATTGGTTAGAGGGAAATCTTTGTAATTGATTTGATCATTATTATATAGGAATAGTAGATTGCCCAAATCTCTAATTGATATGAACAAATCCATTGTGATTCTCTCCATCTCATCCCATATTGGACCAAGTCCAATTTGCTAGGTGTATAGCACTTTGACCAAGCCTATTTTCTATATAAATAGCAATTCCTCCAATAATTGACTTAGTCATCACTTTGAAGATTTACGTACTTGCCATCACTGAAACACACTTAGCACACACTTAAATAGCAACACACGTTTGTCATCATCAAACTAAAGATCCTAGATCGTTGCTCCAACAATCACCCCCTTTTGATGATGACAAACCCATAAAAGATTTAAGCAAATAAATGTGCGTGTGTGAAGTGTGATGAAGGATAGCGAAAAGATTCAAGCATTAAAAGCGTGCTAGCAATGAAGCAATGAAGCAAGCATGCTCAAAAAAGATTCACGCATTACTAGCATGCACAATATAGCAATGAAGTAAGCATGCTCCCCATATTTCCAAGCTCCCCCTTCAACCAATAATACCATATTATGTGCCAATAGTACCAAATCTTTTCAACTCTTTTCTCCCCCTTTGTTATAATCAAAAGTGGACTAATGAAGCCAAAACAACATCACATGCAAAAATAGAGCATTATAGATTATATCTATCACTTGCATGTCATTTTCCATAAAGTAGACAATTCAAATTCATTGAAAATCATAACTTAGACTTCACCACCAATGTGTAAGTGTGATAATATGAACAATGAAGTACAAAGGGAGATTCAATTTTGAACATCAACCAAGACTAATCCACAGCTTCCATTTAACATGAATATCAACTAGGATTGATTTTTCCCACCTCATTAAAAATGAGTTCAAGTTATCAAACCCCAAAACTTAGCCTATAAGGACTCTTAGATGTGGGGTTGGCTTTGCTTGACGAGTAATATACACCAATGCTAAAGATTATCCATAAAGTATATGTTGGATACTCGTGGGTAGTGTATTTGCCATGAATTGTATCCCTTTTTCATACAGAGCATTATATATATATATATACATATATATATATATATATATATATATATATATATATATATAAAATACATTTGACAACTGTTTTTGAATTCTAGGGCTGACTAGGACAAGATAAAGAGTGGCTGAGATTTGATCTTGGTAAATCAATGGTTGAGATTGGATTTTATGAAAATTTTAGTGGGAAAACTTAATTTTTGTTGGGAAAAATGTCTTGGAAACCAAAACTTTGAAATTAGAAATGTCTTGGGAAAGATTGTGGAGATTAAATTGGGGGGTGAAAGTGCCTTGGGAACCTTAACTTTGAAATTAGAAGTGCCTTGGGAAAAATTGTGGAGATTAAATTTGGGGGAAAGTGCCTTGGGAACCTAAACTATGAAATTAAAAGTGTATTGGGAAAGATTGTGGAGAAGCATTATCCATTAAATTAAACAAAATAAAAAATTTAGCGTAAAACAATTTAGCGGAACAACAAGTTAGTGTAAAAATACCCTGAGGTTTGTTGTTCCGCGCCGAAAGCACCCGCGCTTAAATTTTTTACGCTAATTTGTTGTTCCGCGCCAAAGCGGCTAAATTTTTTTACACTAATTTGTTGTTCCGTGCCAAAGCCGCGGGCGCCAAATTTGTTCTTCGACGCCGAATTTGTTATTCCGCGTCGAAGGGGCCTGCGCCGAATTTGTTGTTCCGCGCCGAAGACGCCGCGCCGCTAAATATTTTTACGCTAATTTGTTGTTCTTTTAAATTTTGGCTGTGGAAATAATTTTTTGGGGAAAAAAGATTTCGCGGGGGAAATGTTAAATGAACCGTGCCCGCGGGAACGGGTTATGACTAGTGTATATATATATATATATATATATATATATATATATATTTCATTGACAGTTCTTTTTGTGCTCAATTCATGTCAATACACATCATATCCCTTAGATTTTTTAGTTTTTGTTCATCCTACATTCACTTTCCAATATTCATAAAAAGAATCTCCAACTGTACAATTAAGTAATATTCGTGGAAGTGATGTAGATGTAGAAATCAAATTAATCATTTCATGAAACATGTCATGGCTACTAAATAGAGTCTAGCATGCTCATGTAGCTATAACAATAATACAATGATTTCTACAAAGGATATGAATGAACATTCAAAAAATACCACTTATAATGAATCATAAAGAGGTATTCATTAAGCAATTTTTTTGATTTTTCAATTTTTTTTGATTTTCTTTTATAAAGAACTAAAACAAACCTAAAAAGCAAACAAACAAGCACAAAAAAAAATTAAATCAAGCACACAAACAATCTACGGAGGTATGCAATGAATGCAAAGAGGGAAAAGATATACCTTCACGTGGCCATTTGACTAAGGAGCCAAAGAATGAAACTTTCAATTCACTGCTCCTTGCCAAATCTCCATCTCACCTATATAAAACGTGTCATGTGTGACCTTGGAATCCAACAAGGTCCACTAATGTTAGTGTCACGCCCCGCTTCCCAAAGCTACGGAAGCGAAACGTGACTAAGGTCCGCATAGGTCGTGGCTGAGAAGCCCAGACCCAATAAGCGTCTGTGAGGTACACCAAAGCATAAAACCGGTCCCTGCATATAAAAGATACGGAACAACAAAAGTACTGAAAGGGAAAATGCATTCATTTTATTCAAAAAAATTATCCAGAGAGTACGGAGGTCTAAACAGAAGCCCAACATGGCAACAAACAACAGAAATAAAACTAACGGTGCAAGCACCCAACCTAGACAGAAAAGTAAAGTGGTGCTACGCACCCAACTAAAAGCTGTAAAAATCTGAATCGGCAACGGTGAGGAACCTCTAGGTCTGGTCCTCGTCAGGTACGTACTCCGGGTCGACGTCCATTGGCTCCACGTACTCAGGTATGTCCGGCTCGTCCCCGTACTCTGGCTCAACACCTGACGTACATCACCCAAGAGAAAAGGAACTGTACGTCAGGTAAAGTCTATAAGGAAGGGTTAGACTCTACTGCAAGTGTAAGGTAATTAAGAGCAACATTTTACTGGTTGATTACATGCTGTTGTTATGACATGGCAGTTATACTATACAGAAAGTAAAACGGTGCAGGAAAGAAAAGACGTAACAGACAGTAGCCGTAGTGTGTGCTACTGGCTACGGGACTAAGCTAGACGGGACATGACAACCAAGACAAGACGTGTGTGAGACACCAAAGAGAGTGCACGCCTGCAGCGTAGAGAGTGTCCAAACTCTCTATTTGGTGGCCGTTCACCAAACCCCACCCCACGTGCTTAAGACAAGACAAGACTGGACTGTACGAGTACAGCTTACACCCTTGGTGAGTGCCTCTCCACATGGTCAGCTGGGTCGCTCACTCCCCTGATGAGACACCGAGACTTTTCGTAAGGTGTACACGAAAGGAACGGTTTGCCGGGACGCTCACTCCCCAGGTGAGACGTCGAGACTTCCCGTAAGGTATAATGCATGAACTAAAGAGGACAAGACATGACCAGTTACGAATGTTCTGTGGTTCAGTTGTTGTTCTAGGGGGTCCACACGCGCACACACAGAATAACCCTAAGGTGTCAGTTGTTGTTGTTGTTGTTTGTGCTTAGACTTCGTCGTCAAGTCTAAGTTATCAAGGGGTGTCCCGGATGCTATCATGTCACGTCCGGTTCTCTTTAAATGTACCTTAAATTTCTAAGAAGGAGATGGCCTAAACGTGGCCGTAAGTACATAAGTGTAAACACTTACCTGCGGTGGCGAGTGCGTCGTCTGTTTGGAGCGTCTCGTCGAAGCGGTGCGTCAGCGAGGGTCCGTCTGAAACGGGTCAACAGCGATGTCAGATCGCGTTTTTCATCAATCCTATTATGGTTCATTTCTAGGTTCAACGGTGCTATCCTAACAGTCAAAGTCACGTTTTTGTTTTGGTTCAGCCTAATCGACGATCTAGCCTATGTGCACAGATATTCAAGTCCTTCATCGATGTCTAAGATTTAGCAACGTTTTAAAGGAGCAGAAATGAAATTTAATTATTGTTGACGATTTTCAGATTAGGTTTTTGATTCGCTACGGTGGGGGTTCTTACTACGCGTTAGAGGACTAACCTTTTTGACGTCTGATCGAAGAGCGGATGTCGGGTCTAAACGACGATGGATCTGCATCGTCAGTAATGTCTTGGTCACATGTAGCACAGCGAGACAATTCCAAACAGTGAGGTGGAGGCAAGAACAGCGAGCAAACATCGATCTCTCTCCCGTTGCGGGTAGCACAACGGATCTACACGGCGGCGGCAATGTCGGGGAAAACATGCGAGATCGGCGATGCACGTGAACTCCTAGGAGCAAAGGGGGCTGCCGGGGATTGAAGGTGGTCGATGGGGGGTTTCTCAGCCTGGTGGGTGGCCGACAGCGTTAGCGCACGGCGGTGGGCAGCCGTGAGAAGACGAAGAGGAAAGATTTGCACAACGGTAGTTGTCGTGCATCGCAGCAGAAAAGAGACGACTAGAGGGGTCAAAGGAGACTTGCAGTTGGTAAAGGGGTTCAAGGAGATCTAATGGTGGTGGAGTGGTCACCCGAAGCGGTCAGAGATGGCCGGGTGTCGACGTTGAAGAGCAGTGCGCAGATATGTCAAAAACAGCCGCTAGGGCTGAGTTTCAAAGGGTTTTCGAGGTGGAAGAGATGAGGGAAGAGAGGAAGGAGGGTTGCAGATGATAGAGGGGTTCGAGGGGAGTCGTCTGGAGTGGAGATGGCTGGAGGGGGTAACCGGAGCGACGACAAACTCCGACGGCGGCGGCTGTGTTCAAAACTGGCGGCTGGGCTCCTTTTGAGGGCTTTTTGAGAGGGGATATGGAGGAGATAGGAGAGGGAGAGGAGGAGGAGGTGATGGCCGGACTTGGGGTGGTCGGGGGTGTCGCCAACGGCGAGGAGAAATTGTGTAAAGAGGAGAAAAGTCGGCGGCCTGGTGCTTGCGTTCTCCTCTAGGGCTTGGGGTGGGTTTGGTTTTAAAAGAGAGGAAGTTTGCTAAAACTTGGTTTAAAGGTGGTGTAGTTAAGGGATGACTATGAGAGAGGGTGAGTGAGGGGGTGTGCAAAGAGGGCAAAAGTTGGGTAAGAGTAGACCCATAATCCCATTCATGATACATATGGATTTCTTAAGATCTGATTAAGGATTTGAAATTTGAACTTGGGTTAGGCTAATTGAGCTTTGAATTTGATTAGTGGGTTTGGTTGGGCTAGGGGTGTCAAAAAATTATGAAAAAAATATCGGGACGACCGTGACGAGGAGAGGCTCGGGGGTACGGTGGTCAAATGCATGTTTGGTCCACGGAAAATGAACTAAAAAAATAAAAAGGTCAGGCATCGAAGTCTAAAGCTACGACGTCTCTACAATCAAACCTGATTTGTAGGATAACGACCCGTGAAATGACGTTTACCAAAAATCCCACAAATAACTACTCTTCCATACGGTCACAACGACATATCACATCACATAGTCCGGATCTAAAAAGAGGCAAAAATAAATACGCACACGAAAAGAGTCGTACGCGTTGAAAATACTACGGTCAGAAAACGTCCGTTACAGTTAGTCACCAAAGTTTTAGGATCCCACACTTGTTTGAACTTTATGTTTGTGTTCCTAAACTTACAATAATAGGATGTGTGACTAACACTATCACAAATAAAGCACTTTGCATGCATATTTTTCATAATAGAAGGCACATTGTGGAATTTCTTAAAAATAGGGTTTTTAGCATTTTAAGACCCAAATCCAAGTCCCTTCTATTATTGCCATATAATTGATTTTCAAGTATGGTATCCAACGAATGTTTACCAATTGAAAATTTTCTTAATGACAATTCTAGACTAGAAACTTTGGATTTTAATAATTTATTCTCATCCACAAGCAAAGTACGTACACTTACTTAAAAAGCTTTCTTGTTTTCCTCTTCATTCTTTTTAGAATCATCCATTTTTCTTTTCAGCTCGTTATTTAGCATGCACAATTTTTTATTAAGCTCTTCAATCATATAATCCTTTTCAGTTCAAGCTTAAATAAATCTTGCTTAAGCATGCTAATATCATTCAATAAGGAAGGACAAGAAAGACAGGTAGCTTTTTTAAGGCATGCTAGCTTTTTCTTTTTCTAGTGACACAATTTTAGCTTTACATGCAACATGTTTCTCTTTTAAATATCTACTTCATCAGAAATGTCACAGTTTTCTTTTTGTAATTTAAAGCTAGCATCCTTATAGTCATCCACCGTAAGTTCTAGCTCATTAATCTCATTTTGCATTCCTTTACAAACATCTAACAATTTAGCTTTAGTGAAGGAATTTACCTCATCGTTATTTGCCATTAAGCAGACGACAGCGGAGTGGGCTACCACATCTTCATCCTCATCCTCAGCTTCAATGTCCATGTCCCAAGTTAGCACCTTTGCTTTTCCTTTATCTTTAGCAACCTGAGTAGTCTCTTGTCTGCATTGCTTCGCAATGTGTCCCTTTTTCCTTCATTTGAAGCATTCAACTCTATTAGCAGAATCTTGTTCAGAAGAATTTTTATCATAATCAAAAGTGTTAGAGCGAATGAACCTTTTATGCATTTCTGATCTTCCTTGAGGAGTTCTCAAGTACTTTCTGAAATTTCTAACATTAGCACTATCTCCTTATCATCATCTTCATCTTTGCTAGCGTTCAAAGCAAGTGGCTTTGAAGCTTTTTCCTTCTCCTCAGGTTTCTCTCTTTCTTCAATAATTTGCAATTCAAGCTCATGGGACATTAAGTTACCTATCAAGTTCTCCACCCTCATCTATGATAGATCCTTTGCTTCTTGGATGGCGGTGACTTTAGTCCTGAAAAAGCTTGGCAGTGCTCTTAATATATTCCTCATCTATTCAAGACTAGAATATGGCTTACCAAGCGAGCTAGACTTGTAGAAGATGTTGGTGAACCTCGCAAACATCTCTGATATGGTCTCTGATGGTAGCATGCGACATCCCTCGTACTCTGTGCTCAGAAGTGCAAGTCTAGACTCCTTCACCTGTGACGTTCCCTTGTACGTCACCTCCAATGTATGCCATATTTCCTGTGTAGTTAGATAATGTGAGATACGATTGAATTTAGATTTATCTAATGAAGAAATGAGAGCATTCATAGCTTTAGCATTAAGAGAATAAAGTCTCCAATCATTTTCATCCCATTTATCATCAGGTTTAATCATCTCAACATCTCCAGCTTTAATGACAGGTGGTTTATAGCCTTTTTCAAAAATTTGCGAAGCTTTATAATCAATAGAAATTAAGTAAATTCTCATTCGATTTTTCCAATACGCATAATCTACTCTGTTGAATCTAGGGGGACGAGATATGGACTGACCCTTAGCAAAGACACTATCAATGGGATTCATGGTCAATCCTACGCTAGATCCTAAAACCTGCTCTGATACCACTTGTTGGATCTGGATCCTAGCCTGGGGGGATACTAGGCTTATAAAAATTCTCGTGCAACCCACAAGAAATCACACGCAGTTAAAATCACAAGCAGAGTAAATAAAATGCAAGCACAGAATACGCAGCAGATTTATCCTGGTTCGGTCGCAGCAACGACCTACTCCAGCCTCAAGCAATACTAGCATTAATATGTTCCTTCTGTACAACTACAATAGGGTCCTGCTCAAACTCCCCACCTAGACTGTACCATACTCAACAAAGTGCAGAACCTTATCAACCTTGTAAATGCGTATCTTGACTGCGACAACACGTCAAGACCTTCTTATCTAGCCCCAACCAGACAAGTCCCAAAATACACAATAACGGTAAAGTTTCCTCTACAGAGATATACACACAATCACAAATATAATGATAACGTAAAAAGTACAGAAATACTCAGATTGTGATGGTGTGTCGTCTCTGTCGTTTAGCACGGCGTCAGCTCCAATATGGCACAAACAGCATCTCAATCTGACTCCTGGATCTCAAGTTGTAGCTCGAATAGCACTGTGGTCTGTATGTAAAAAAATCCAGTTCAAACTCAATTATTTCTCGGTCTGTGCACACAACAACTCCTCCATCTTTCGTTTGCATGGATTCCCTTCCACGTCAGCTCACTCTAATTCCTTTTTGTTCGTACGCTTTAACTCGAGTTTGAACGGGGCTCGTCTTCATGGAGACTCGATGGTACGACTGCTACTCGATGGCGGCTCTTCACGTTGTACGGCTCCCCAGCAGCGGCTAGCTCCGACGACAAGTCTACTTCGACGTGCGGGCTTCAACGTGCGGGCTTCATGTGGGTTTCTTCTTCACCGATCACTCATCTTCGATAGTGGCACCTCCCGGCGTTGGTGCTTCAACTCCGACGGTGGCAAGAGATCAACAATAGCACAGTGGTTCTCCTCGATGTGTGGCACTACGTCGACGAAGACTCGACAGCGCGATGAGGACTTCTCCGACTTTGGTGGCTCCACTACGTGCGAGTGCTTCAACGGCATCAAGTAGATGTGAGTTTTAACACCACCACGATAACTAGAAGCCCGCCAGCAAGGATCCTGGATAAAGTCGACGGCAACGGCAGTAAGAGAGGCAGATCCAAGAGAGCTCGTTGATGGCAGCGTCTTCAATGAGGGTCGACGCTTTGAAGATGATGAAAAAAGTAGCACGGATCTCTTTGCCAGTAGCAGCAACCTCACGACGGTGATGTAGATGTCTCAAAGTTCTTCATGGTGGCACGGTAGCCAGGGAGCTCCAGCAGCTTGCACTCCGCAGTTTGATGGCAACGCAACTGGATCTCCTCGTCAGCTTGCAAGGTTTCACGTTCACGGCTCGAAGAGGACTAGGGCATGCAGGTGAGGTGAAGAACTCGACGGTGACCTTAGAGAGCACGATAAGGGAGTAGCTAACTTGAACTTGCCGTGGGAATATTTTCTTGGCCTTGGGGTTGATGGTGATGCCGCAAGGAGGAAGAAGATAATCTTTTTAGCTTTTGAGGCTGTCGGCAATGGGTAGCCTTTTTGAAGGGTTATTTGCATGGGTTCTCCTTGGGAAAAAGTGTTTTTGGCTGACCCATTTTTATTTTTGTTGCCGCTTTTTTTGGGTTATTTCAAGAGGAGAATTTTTATAGGAGTAAGGTTTGTGCACAAGGAGATGTAGCTTGGGATTGTAGGCATGAGAATAGATGGAGAGGATCCAAGTAGAGATAGGAATTGGTTAGCGGGAAATCTTTGTAATTGATTTGATCATTATCAAATAGGAATATTAGATTGCCCAAATCTCTAATTGATATGAACAAATTCATCGTGATTCTCTCCATCTCATCCCATATTGGAGCAAGTGCAATTTGCTAGGTGTATAGCACTTTGACCAAGCCCATTTGCTATATGAATAGCAATTCCTCCAATAATTGACTTAATCATTCATCACTTTGAAGATTTACGTCCTTGCCATCACTGAAACACACTTAGCACACATGTTAAGTACCAACACACGTTTGTCATCATCAAACTAAAGATCCTAGATCGTTGCTTCCAACATGTTTGACCCGACCGCCCAGGCTGGGCGGGCTAGCCCATCCCAGCTAGGCTGGACTCGGCCAAAACTGTGCAAAAGCCCAATTCTGGCCATTTCTTCCTTATCTAGAGCTATATAGCTCCGATTGAGCTTATTTTTGATTCGTTTGAAACCATGTTTCGAATGGGACTATTCCATAATGCATGTAAACCCTTTCTATGCATTTATTATTTAAAATATTCTCGTAAAAATTTTACGATATATTTGAAATCACTTTGCTTCACATGCAATAATCCCTTGTAGCATTCTTCTAATGGTTATATCGCAAACCTTTTTGCGAAACAATTAATTCCCATTTAATATAGACTTAATGTCACAAACTCTTTGTGACTAAATTATTCCCGTGCACCTGAGTGTACTTCTTCTTAATACTTCCTATTACTAAGACGCAAATCCTACTCGGTGTGAGACCATACAGCCTGACCATGCTACAGGTTGGGGCTCGAAACCCATAGACGACAGTGACTATAATCAGTAGGTGTCATCCCTGTTTCGGCATCATAATTATATGATTGCACTATTGACAAAAGTGTCGTCGGAATCACTCTGATTGTGTCCGTGATGAATACCGCAGCTTTAGTCCCTTTTTTCAAAACTATATCACTGCTTTGCATAGGGTATGGTAAACCGTCAAACCTATTAGCTAGCACTGGTCAGTATGCTCCGGTCTTTGGTATGTCCATGTTGTACTTCCTACAACATACCCTGGCCGAGATTTTGCACAAAGAACCGTACTGAGCCTGTGACTATAACTTCCCATGAACGGAAGAGACAAATCCTTTCTTGATCACTAGTTACCTCATAAATTTCAAATGTCACCCAACCTAAGACCTTTTAATGAGTGAAGACTCGAGGCTAGATCATAGATCTAAGTGACACCGTTCACGCACAGGTTCATTCAATGACCTCAAGTTTTAAGGACCCACTTGCCTATCATCACTGTAGAGTTATCAATGACAATATAGTTAATGTTAACCATTTGATAGACACAATGGTCTGTCCGATGTGTCAATATCCTATTCTCGACACATCTATGACCATGAACGTTTTATGACTTAACTTCCTATCAGTCATTCACTTTCCATAATCGACATCTTCATCTAGATACGTGTATGACCTTACATTTAAGTCTTATGAAATTATACAAATATTTAAAACCATTTTATTCATACTAGGATAATTTGTACCATTTAAATTCTAACAAGATGTTCTCTCGATAAATTGCCATGAGGGCACACATCTTCCTACATCAATACCTTTCCCGCTTTCGGAAGCCGGCCAAATGTTATAACAATGGCCCCTATCAATTGGACTCAGACGAAGTGTCGACTGAGGTCGAATGATGCGATACCTAATTAATTGGGCATGGCAGTTGAAGCAAGAGCACTCAATCACAATCGTCTAAAACTCTGCTCCCCCTGATTCGGTCGTTACACCTGCCTCATGCTCGAAATATAGATAACCATAGCTTGATGATGCGTGTTTGTAGACTGGAGGGTCGGTTTTGATCATGATTGAACATCCCACCTTATAAATAAGGAAATAGGGGAAGGCGAAGCAAATTTTATGGCTTAACCATTCGGAAAAAGAAATCCCATGTTTCTTCCTTCCTCCTCGCTCAATCTTCAACATGGCTGCTTCTTCGACATCAGGAACTGATGAGCAATGTGAGGAGATGGAGAAGGCCCATGTCTCTTTATCTCAGGTGGAAAATCAGTCAGTCGCGACTGATACACCGACTGACATTGACCATCCAACACATCTGCACAAAATGGGACTTGGCGCTAATGTTTGCGGTATTAACATTAACATTAACACATCTGCAGAAGAGGGGCCCCGCGAGATTCCAGGCATTAACATTTGGCTTGGTTTGCAACAACTGAATGCCACTAATGTTTGCAGCTAGATGTGCTATTAGATAATATGATAAAATACAATTACATTTTTGAAAGAAAATTAGCTTATTACCATATATATTATATAAATTTACGGTTTGCCAATGGAGCGTTGCTCCAGCAGCATAATCCCTCGCTTTCCTGCGAGGCCACCCGGGTTCGATCTCAGGTGGATGGCGTCCCTGCATGCACTTCTTACCCGCTTTCTGAAGAATAAAAAATTTACGGTTTAACATGTCATGTTTTAACTGATCATCTAACAAATCCGTTATCGACTGATGGCATATGTAAGTTTAATCTACTTTGCCGCTAAAGTTTGTTGGCGCAGCAAAGCATCAACCGACTGGTTTATTTCTTGCAACACTAGTTAAAAGTCAATTTTGAGCGCAACTCAATAATTTGAACGTAAAATTTGACTTCTTCTACACAAAAAAGTATTTTAGTGCTATGGTGCAGTTTATGTTTCCTAACAAACACATAATAAACATTTATTTATGGAAAATATTGTTGCAGCTCTATTTCCATTCAGCCAAAAAGTCTATAAACACAGTGGAATATGGGTATCACATGTCACCGAAGGAATTTTTTTCTTCTAATAGTAAAAATTGGCACTTGGATAATAAATGCAATATGTTTGGAGAGAGCAACCATGGCAATAGCCAATGGTCTGCTTTTATTAACTCATCATATGTGGAGGGGAGACCATAATTCTCTAGTAGACCAAAGGTTCACCCCACTACATGTTAGTGGGGTGTTATGTGACATACCCGTAACCTACACCTAGTTTCCACCTGGCGGTGTCACAATCGCCAGGCGTAATATGTCCACTAGGCTACGATTTCGGGCTCAATCCGCAAGCGGACGGTGTCGAGTAATAGTACATAAGATGTCGGATCCCACATGGACGGTGATAGTGTCTATAGATTCTCGGTCTATTTCTAAACGTGGAAGTAAGATAGCAGTCGGGGTAACAGATTTGGGTTGGTTATCGTTTGTTGTAATATCAATAAAAAGAACTAGGGCTTTAGGGATCGCCACTAGGATCATTGGGGGTTGATGAAGGATCCTCACATTGCATTAGGGCTAGGGAATTAATCCCCCAATTAGTACCACTCTCGTGTGTTAGAATTGCGGGGTATTTCGGTGGCTCTCGTTGACGCAATGGCGGTAGCCGTCAACGTAGCGGTATAGTTCATCGATGGATCCCCTCAAGGCGCGAGCCGGGCATGGTCACGTGCCTTGGTTGGATCCATCGATTTCCCTATTCAAATCCCTAGATATCCCTTAAGCACATCAATTCCACAGACCGTGGGCATGATGTCAGTACAGGTTATCTACGGATTCGGTAGGATCTACCGAAATACAACCATAAATCCCCAATTCAATGCAGGGATCCAGATCTACATTTTCCCCTAGAATCCTAGGGCTAACCCATCAACCCTAGAATGAATCTACTCAGATATAGCATAGAAACGCACAAAAGCACCAATTTCACAGAAGAAAACATCTTAGCAATTGAGAGATTGGGGCTAAAATAAACTTACAACGAGAATAGATGAACAACAGATCTAGACAAAAGCAAAATCAATAATCTTCAGTAATTGATCCAAAAATCGCTACCAAAATAAGTCTACAAATTTCCCTACAAAAATCGCTCTCAGCTCATCTCACCAAATTCCTCACAAAAAGCTTAACTGAACTCCCCTTCGTCGTTCCCCAGATCGCGAGCCTTCAGCGCTGCCAAAATCGCGCGCATCATGCTCGTTCAAATCTTTCCAGAAATGCCCCTAGGATAGCCAACCGAGTAGGCTACTCGGTCCGAGCAGCTTCTGCTCGGTCAATGGCTCGGCTCGAGTACGTGAGCTGCTCGGCTGCTTGGAGAATTTGAAATCGTTCTACCCGGACCGAGTAGGACTCTACTCGGCCCGAGTAGGCTCGGCTCGGTCTGATACTCGGGCGCTGCTCGGGCTATGAAATCTGAGGTGGCTCGACCGAGTAGATGAGCTGCTCGGTCCGAGTCTGCCCGTATCCGTCGATGCTGTAATCGACATGGCTCGGTCCGAGCAGCTGAGCTGCTCGGACCGAGCATTTTTTGGGAAATGCTGCAGCAAGGCTCCTTGGCTTCTCTCTCTGCTCTCTCTCTTTTCTCTCCTCCAATGGCTTCAGGAATGTGGCGAACTCCTCCAGAGCCCCGCCAACGGGCTCACGGGCATGTCGGATGTGTCCATACCCAGATAAGGGTCCAAATCGCTCTAAAATCCCTGAAAATTCACGAAACACTACGAAACTCGGAAATATCGTCAGAAATGTAGAATCGTAGTAAAAAGTGGGATTTGGACGTGAAAACGATATGCAATGCGATGAGATAATGATATGAAAATGATAGAAAATATGGACACATCAAAATCCCCCAAGCTTACCTTTTACTCGTCCTTGAGGAAGACGAATAATCGGTACGCCGGGAGGAAAACAAAACGAAAATAAGAAAATGAAAATAGAGAGGAATGAAAAACAAAAAGAGAGAAGTAAGAGGAAAGTGCTAAGGATGATCGGTCAGATCTCAGGCCAAAAAAGTATATCACGATGCTCTAAGTGCTAAACATACATGCTATTGGTAATTTCTAGCTCTATATATCATATGACATGCAGTGCAGGTAAAGAAAAGGGATCCACTGAAATAACACCGTCAAATCAAATCAATCTCATGCAATCCCTATAGTCTAGTATAAAGGAGTTGGCGACGCCCTTTTTAATCACAGATACGCAAGGAGCACAAAGGATTCACACAACATGCAATAAAGAATAGGAAAAATCATACCATTCAGATATTCAATTCGATAAATGAAAAATCTCCAAAACTAAAGTAATTTGTAAAGTTTAGGTTATATAAAATATCCCCAGTGTGCACCGTCTCCACTCTAATGTCACGCTCACTCATGTAATCAGTTGGTTGACGCCCCAAGCTTAGCTTGAGGCGTCGCATCAAGGAAAATGATATGGAAATTTTATTTTTCTTCCCAGAATAAATGATAGCTTCTAATGAAATGATATAAGACCATATCTATTCACTTTCTTTCTTTTTTCTTTTCTTTTTCAGATATGAATATATACACATTTTTTTCTTTTTTTCAATAGAAGCTATACTTTTCTTTTTGGGTTTTGGGAAGTGAGATGCGGTAAAGGTAGCTATGGGGGTGCAACCAACTGATATGTAGAGATATAAAACAGATATATGGAGAAGGAACATAATGGGACTCTCGGTTCACCCATAAGAAGGTGCACATCAGTTTGATAAAATAAAACTCTAACTAAACTCATATATAGCATGAATATTTTCACTTCTCTAAATGAATACTGAAAATAGCATGCGGTAATAATCACAATATCAGCAGGCATGCAAACAGAAGTGAATAAGATAAGAAAGCAGGTGTTCCAAGTGTTCTAGTGATGCATGAACCTGGGTGCGTTTCCCAACATAAATCATACTAGATACTAATTCATGCATTTGATTTTCAATTCATTTCATGTATTAATTCAGGCAGATCATCAAAAGAAATGCATGCATATATATAATAAAACTGAAATTAACCCTGATAGCATGCCAAAGAGATGAGCATCACAAAAACTAATAAAGTCTAGAGAGATACCATCATGTGGACCATCCTTAGCAAAAATAAAAAGAAGCAGAGAAAAAGGGAAGAGAGATAAAAAGAGATGCATGCATGGAGAAAAACATAAAATATGATGCAAAATGAGAAAAAATAAAACGAGGCGGGAAAGTGGTGAAAAAGTAAAATAAAAAACTGAAAATAGGGGAGTAAAATAAAAATATAGAAACAAAAATAAAGTGGGAGTGCTCATCCCCCAAGCTAAACCTACCAGTGTCCTCATTGCTAAGAAAACGCTCGTGAGCGGGAGATAATGCTAAAGGGGTGGTGTGGGCAGGGAAATAAAATAAAAACTATGTAATAAAAGAAAAATGAAATAAAAAATAAAAATATGATATGATGCAATGCAATATATGAAATGATGCATGAGTGGATCCTCCCCCAAGCTATGTAAAAGTCGGGCCACGAAAAGACAGATGTGCACAAAATATACGGGGGAGGCAAGAGCTGGGATGGACTATATCAAGCAGAGGCACCACCCTCTAGGGGTGGTGATGGGTCCCTCTGATGTGGACCCGGGGTAGTGGGTGGCAGGTCTGGCTGTGAGTCATGGGGAGGGCTAGTGGTGAGATCGATCGTGGGAGTGGAAGGAGCAGCAGTATATAAGACAATGGCAGAGAGTGGATCAACTGTGACTGACAACTCAGAAGTAGTAGAAACAGGCTCTGCAGAAGCCTGTGGAAGTGTAGAACTGAGTGGTGCTGAGTGGGTCATGGTGTCCGGCCTGAGAGGAGGAGCGTGTGCAAGTATGACAGTAGGTGGGCCACGCTGACGAAGAAGGTCAATGATAGATAAAAGATCCGACTCGACCCTCGATCTGTGTGTCCTAGTCTCGACTAGAAAGGCATCAAAATCCCACTGCAAGTGGGAAGTCAACTGCTCTAGAGCGGTCAATCGATAGTCAGAAGAACGAGGGTCGGGTGGGGAACGGGGCGAATGTCAGTGAGTCACCACTCGCGTGAAACGGCCCGGTGCAACTGAGGCACTGTACCGGGCATGGAAGGTGGGCGAGGGTGAGCTCGAGAGTACCTCAGAGATGGCAGAAGAGAGAGCTGTAGTCGACACAGAAGTGTGGAAAGTCGTCGATACGCTCTCGGTGTAAATGGGAGCTAAAGTGGAGGAGGTGGGGAAAGAATGTGGAACTGAAGCTAAAAGCTCCGAAAGAAGGGGGAGGGTGGGGACTGGGTCATGCGATGGAGCATCAATATCTATAAGGTCGTCAGAAAAAGTTAAATCGGTGCCCTCCGGCACCGATACACTGGTGGAAGAGATCTGAGTCTCGGGGCAAGAAGTGAGGATAGCCCCCGAAGACTCGACGACGGTAGAAACAGAGGATACATCAGTCGAAGGGGCGGCTCCTAAAGATGGGTGAGCTGGAGGAATAGGGAGACCGGTAACGAGACCTGCTAAGTCAAGAAGCTCGAACTCCGAGGAGCATGGGCCCGGGTCATCGGCAACAGCCTCGACCGGTGCTCCAGGAGGCTCGAGTACATGAACGGCGGGGAGTGGCTCTACCCTATGTAACGACTGCTTTTCATGTATCTTGATTTAATATAATATAATATATGTTTTGGTGGATTTTCTCCTCTGTGTGTGGTTTTCGTCTCCGTAGATTTCATCTTCGATCGATTCGTCGTATTTTCTCGCTTCTTCCTTAGGATCGTCGATTTCGAAGTGTGTCATTCGTGACGGGCTTCGTAACGATCGTATCTAACTGTTAGATCAAGCCTAGGAGTCTTAGGAATCGATCCCGGGGCCCCGCGCTCCGTATCGGTACTTTTTGTGCTCATTAGCCGGTGTAAGAAGGGCCACCGACCGACTAGATGACGATCCAGTCGGTCGGCAATCCTTCTTGGACCGACTAGTTTGCTTTCTAAATTTCTCAGGAGTTACTGTTTATCGTTAGTCGGTCTAAGAACGTTGGTTGACCGACTAGGTTGCAAACTAGTCGGTCAGTAATGCTTCTTTAACCGACTAACTCATCATCTTAATTTTAGTTGAGTTACTGTTTACTCTTAGTCGGTCTAAGAACGTTCATCGACCGACTAGATGCTAAACTAGTCGGTCAGTATTTGTTCATGGATCGACTAACTCTAAAATCCTATTTTCGTTCAGGAGTTACTGTTTGCACTTAGTCGGTCTGCGTTGGTCGACCGACCGACTAGTTGCCAAACTAGTCGGTCAGTGGTTGCTCTTTGACCGACTAACTAGTGTTGAAACCCTAATTTCTGGGCAGCCACCAGCCCATCCTATTTAAACCCAACCCAATCGTTTTCTTCTTCTCCAACACGACCCAAAACCCTAAAATCTTCCCCCTTCAGCCCCCATCTTCCTCCAAGCTCCATTCCTTCATTCCAAGCCCTAAATCCATCATCCAAACCATCCTTCTACTCTATCTACCTCTCATCTTCCCCAAAATCTCACCCGAACCCATTAAAATCCCCAAATCCCCCAAAACCCTAGTTTCCCCAAAGTTCTCCATTTGCTTCCAGATCTGATCCTAGGGTTCCCCGGAGTGTTTCTTCCGCCTCCTCTCGGTAAGAAATCGATCTACTGTTGTTTTCTTAACTTATTTATATTTTTATGAAACCCTAATATAAAATTCATGTTGTTTGTGGATTGGTCCCCCAAAACAGCGATTCCCCGTAGATTGGCATCCGTGTGACGAAGTGGTCGTCATCCCCGGTGCTAGGCAAGTGAAACTTGCCACTTAGGGTTTAGGCCATGTTTTAGGCCATTTTCTTATAGTAGGCGTAAAAGAGGCTAGGCGACGAAATGAAACTCGCCTAGGCGCAAATTGGGGAACTAGCTTGACAACGAAGCTAGTTCCGACATTTAGCATGTTGCACAATTTCAATGTCATGTTTACTTTCAATTAACGGTACGCGAATATGTTCATGTCATTGCATTTCGCCTGTCACGTTTAATTTAATTAACGGTACGCAAATAAATTGTCATGTCCTCGCATTCTTTAGGTGTTGCTGTGATTGCGTGGCTTTGCTACGATACTTGTGTTCCTGGCTCGTGACCAGAAGCGAGCATAATGAGTTGCTAACCCCAACGCTCGAAATGTATTGAATTGTGAATTAAGAATGCGAGCTCAATGTGCGGGGCAACCCCAGGCTCACTAGCTGAGTTCCATGTGCGGGGACCCCAGGCTCCATATCGTGTGGGTATTGGGGTAGTGTTTAGTGCCCATCGGTCTGAAATGTTTACCATTCAGCGAAGGGCGTAAACATCTACAAAACAATGTGAATTGATTGAGAATGTTAGTAGCTTGGCTACTCTTGCCTTGTCCCGATAATTGTTCTCTTGTACAAATTGTCTTGCCATATTTTAATTGTGCACTCATGTTATAACTGCCATGTCATGCATACTAAACTGTTAGGTTGCTAGTTGCCTTACTTTCAGTTTCCTTGCCCAAGTCTTTTAGACTTGCTGACATGTGCCCCTTTACTCTTTTGGGTGACACATGTTAGATCCTGAGCCCGAGTACCTTGTTGAGGACGAGGTGTTTGCTGACGCCGAGCCCGAGCTTGTGTTTGACGGGGAGTACGTGGACACTGGGGACCAGTCCTAGTGTTACCGTTGTGTTTTACTTTTGTTAGACAGTTGTTTTGTTATCGGTGCGTGGCACCTATACTTTGTTATGTCGTTTCTTTTGTTGGCCTTGTTCTGGGCCTTGGACTCTTTTCTTTTAGCCTGGTGGCTTTTCTGGATGTTGGACTTATGTTGATGTTGGACAATTTTTGAGATGTGAATTTTATTTCAGTCTCTCCTTGTGTTATTATTGTTATTCCGTTGTGGTTACAGGGACCTGCTTATATTTTATTGACGCTTATCGGGTTTGGGGCTTCACAGCTCCACTCTCGTGCGGACCTTTTCACGTCTCGCCTCCATTTTAGGGAAGCGGGTCGTGACAGGTTTTGTTGGTGGCCCATGCAGGTCCTTCTGTAACTGCGATTTTTTGGAATAGCGATAATAATATTAGAATGTCCAATAAATTAAGTTCGACGTCCGATGTCATAAGCTATGAGTCTAATCTGATTCGTTTTCTGTGTCACTAGATGGCAGGAAGACGTTTCACCCGTGGTGGGGGAAGTGGCACGATCCCTCATGATGAGGAGCCTGAGCGGGAACCCACCAGCGGTGAGATGATGCGGATGATGCTCCAGATGATGCAAGTGCAGCAGGGCGTGCTTCTGCAAGTCCAGAATGCTCCACTTGCTCGAGCTGCCCGGGCTCTTCCGGATGCCCCTCGCTCTGAGCCAGGAGCGAAGCAATTTCGGGAGCTGGGTCCCGCGTATTTTGATGGGTTTGAGGGTCCTCTGGCTACCGATGAGTGGATTCGAAACGTTGAGGACAATCTGAAGATGGCCAAGATCACCCCGGCTGGATGGGTTGATTTGGCGAAGAGGCAACTTAAGGATAATGCTCAGAATTGGTGGGATGCGGAAGAGAAGATGTTGGTGGAGCCAATAGCTTGGGCTACCTTCAAGGCTAGATTTGATGGTGAGTTCTTCCCGAAGGCTGCCATGGAAGAGATGCTGTAGCGTTTTATCGATCTGAAGCAAGGGAACTCGTCGGTGGACCTATATCATCAAGAGTTCATGAGGCTGAGTCGGTTTGCACCAAAGATGGTGCAGGACGCTGAGGAGAAGGCTCAGAGGTTCCTGCATGGGCTTGCTTCGGAGCTCCAGAGTTTTGTGACCTCCTCTGACCGGGAATCTTATCAGAAGGTTCTAGTAGCAGCTAAGAGGCAGGAGCTGCTCGTGAACCAGAGGAGGGGGTCTGTTGTTGGTGCTGGGAAGAGGCCTGTGGAACAGGCGAGAGCTGTGGTTAGACCTGGGTTCAGGCCTAATCAGTCTGCTCAGTTTAAGAGGTCAGGAGGGCCTATTCTGAAGTTTTGCCATTTCTGCGGCAAGCCTGGCCACGTCAAGGATCAGTGTCGGAAGTTTCTGGGCCAGTGTTTGATTTGCGGTGATGCTTCTCATGTCGCGAAGGATTGTCGGCATGCAGATCCGCTGCGGAGGGCACCTGTTGCAGCACAGCCGTTGCAGCAGCGAGCGCCTGTTCCTGCTGGATGTGGAGCAGCTCTAGTTCCGCAGAGGCAGGCTTTTCGGCAGGCTGTTCCGCCGAGGAGGCAGGCTTTTCTGATGACCGCTGCGGAGAGCGCGGCTGTGGATGAGGTTATCGCAGGTAATCCTCAATCTAGCTGTTACTTTCCTAGCTGGTTTGGATTGTTAGATTTTTTGTTTGCTTGAGCATGGTTGTTTGCTAGACTAGGGTTTGATTGTTAATTGTTTGTTAGGTGTGGTTTTGGTTTGCACATTTCCTGCACGAGTCCTCTTCGACTCTGGTGCATCGATGTGCATTATTTCTCGGAGCTTCGTGGAGAGGCATTCCTTGTCGACGTCCCCTCTTCCCAAGAGTTGGAATATCGTTACAGGGAATGGCGTGGTCTCGGTGCATCGTGGTTGCAATTCTTGCCCGTTGGTGGTTTATGGACGTGAGCTTTGTGCTGATTTCATTGTCCACGACATCATCAACTATGATGCAGTTCTTGGGATGGACTGGCTTGCGAGCTTCTATGCTACGATCGACTGTCGGAGGAAGAAGGTGGTGTTCGAGATTCCCGGACATCCAGTATTTGAGTTCAGTCATGGTAGCAGTTCGCTTGGTCCTGTCAGATTTCGGGCTAGGCCGGTGGAGGCTGTGGCTATGCAGATGGAGCTGGAGTGGCCAGCTGTGGTGCGAGATTTTGGCGACGTCTTCCCCGAGGAGATGTCTGGTTTGCCACCTGACCGAGCTTTGGAATTTTCTATCGATCTTGTTCCAGGTGCGCAGCCGATTTCGAAGGCGCCGTATCGTATGGCACCTGCAGAGTTGGAAGAGTTGCGGAAGCAGTTGGATGAGCTTTTACGGAAGGGTTATATTAATCCTAGCGTGTCTCCGTGGGGAGCACCGGTGTTGCTGGTTAAGAAGAAGGATGGTTCGCGTCGCATGTGCGTGGACTATCGGGAGTTGAATGCGGTGACCATTAAGAATAAATACCCGTTGCCTCGCATCGATGATATTTTTGATCAGCTTGGAGGTTCGAGGGTGTTTTCTAAATTGGATTTGAGGAGTGGTTACCATCAGTTGAAGGTGAAGAAGGGAGATGTTCCGAAGACAGCGTTCAGGACGAAGTATGGACACTATGAGTTCGTGGTTATGCCTTTCGGCGTAACTAACGCGCCCGCAGTTTTCATGAATCTGATGAACCTGATTTTCTACGACTTTTTGGATAAGTTTGTCGTTATCTTCATTGACGACATTCTGATCTATTCGAAGTCGGAGGAAGAGCATGCCTCGCACTTAAGGACGGTGTTGGAGATTTTGAGGAAGCACCGGTTGTATGCTAAGTTTTCGAAGTGTGAGTTTTGGCTGGATAGAGTTGCTTTTCTCGGGCATGTGGTGACTGGAGATGGTATTTCAGTGGATCCCGAGAAGATTCGGGCCATCAGGGAGTGGCCTGTTCCGTCGTCGGCGTCTGAGATTCGGAGTTTTCTTGGACTTGCTGGTTATTATCGGCGATTCATCAAGGACTTTTCTCGTATTGCTGAGCCGATGACCAGGTTGACGCGGAAGGATGTTACTTTTGTTTGGTCGGGTGATTGTGAGGGTGCTTTTGGTGTTCTGAAGGAGAGGTTGACGACTGCCCCTATTCTTGTTGTGCCTGATCGCAGCGGTGGATTTGAGATCTTTTGCGATGCTTCTGGCAAGGGTCTCGGTTGTGTGTTGCATCAGAACGGGCATGTTGTGGCGTATGCGTCTCGTCAGCTTAAGGTTCATGAGAAGAATTATCCGACGCATGATTTGGAGTTGGCTGCCGTTGTGTTTGCTCTTAAGATTTGGAGGCACTTCCTGCTGAGTGAGAAAGTGAAGATTTTCACCGATCACAAAAGCTTGAAGTACATTTTCACTCAGAAGGAGCTTAACATGCGACAACGTCGATGGTTGGAGCTTATGGCGGATTATGATATTGATTTGCAGTTTCACCCTGGCAAGGTGAATGTGGTTCCGGATGCTTTGAGTAGGCTTCCAGCGGTGATGATTTTGACCTCGCAGTGGAGATTGCAGCAGGATTTTTGTGAGTCTGGCGTGGAGATTGTTCTTCCTGGGGAGGCTTCTTCGTTGATGTACATGCAGGTACAGTCGACGATCGTGGATCGGATTAAGGCTGGCCAGGCCGAGGATCCGAAGCTGGTGAGGATTCGGGAGCAGGTGGAAGCCGGTCTGCGGACTGACTTTTTGATTCATGAGGATGGCTCGCTGAGGTTCGGAGCCAGATTGTGTGTGCCAGCTGGGGATATTAGAGAGGAGGTGATGGTGGAGGCACACAGTTCGCCGTATTCTGTGCATCCTGGTGGCACCAAGATGTACCAGGATATTCGTCTGAATTATTGGTGGCATGGTATGAAGAGGAGCATGGCTCGGAGTGTAGCCAAGTGCTTGGTTTGCCAGCAAGTGAAGGCGGAGCATCAGCGTACGGCCGGGTTGCCACAACCGCTTCCGATTCCGGAGTGGAAGTGGTAACACATCACTATGGATTTCGTGACTGGACTACCTCGGAGTCCGAAGCAGAATGACGCGATTTGGGTGATCGTGGATCGATTGACCAAATCTGCGCACTTTATTCCGTTCCGAGTGGGACAGTCCACTGAGACACTAGCGAGGAGATATATGGAGGTAAAATTCTTTTACTCTCCGTTTTTATCTCCTTTTCCTAGTTTGGATAGTGATGTAACGTGAATCGTGCAGGAGGTTGTGCGACTTCATGGAGTCCCCGTGAGTATCGTGTCTGACAGAGACACGAGGTTCACATCTCAGTTCTGGCAGAGTTTGCAGAAGAGTTTGGGTACGCGTCTGAGTTTCAGCACGGCGTACCATCCACAGACGGATGGCCAGTCCGAGAGGACGATTCAGATTTTGGAAGACATGCTGAGGGCGTGCATGTTGGATTTCAAGGGTTCGTGGGAGGACCATCTACATTTGGTGGAGTTCTCTTACAACAACAGCTTCCAGGCGAGTATTGGCATGGCGCCTTTCGCCGCTCTTTATGGGAGGAAATGTCGATCGCCATTGAGTTGGGATGACGTTGGAGATCGGGAGTTGTTGGGACCTGAGATGATCGTGGAGGCCATGGATATCGTCAGGAATATTCGGGAGAGGTTGAGAATTGCTCAGGACCGTTTTAAGCATTGGGCGGATGCTAAACGTCGTCCTTTGGAGTTTCAACCGGGCGACCATGTGTTCTTGAAAATTTCCCCGAATCGCGGTGTGATTCGTTTCGGGAAGCGTGGAAAGTTGAGCCCGCGATACATTGGACCGTTTGACGTTTTGGAGAGGGTTGACGAGGTAGCTTATCGCTTGGCCTTGCTGCCATCTTTGGAAGGAGTTCACAATGTTTTCAATGTGTCGCAGCTTCGTCGATACATTAGCGATCCGTCTCATGCGGTGGATTTTTCGGAGATTACCGTTCGCCCCGATATGACGTATGACCAGCATCCAGTGCAGATTCTGGACAGGCGTCAGAAATCGCTTCAGAACAAGATTGTCAATCTTGTGAGGGTGATGTGGCGACACGGCTCACCTGGAGAGTCTACTTGGGAGAATGAGGATGAGATGCGAGAGCGTTTCCCACTTTTGTTTCCGGACTCGTGAGTATTTGGGAATTCCGAGGACGGAATTTTTCTTAAGTTGGGGAGGATGTAACAACTGCTTTTCATGTATCTGGATTTAATATAATATAATATATGTTTTGGTGGATTTTCTCCTCTGTGTGTGGTTTTCGTCTCCGTAGATTTCATCTTCGATCGATTCGTCGTATTTTCTCGCTTCTTCCTTAGGATCGTCGATTTCGAAGTGTGTCATTCGTGACGGGCTTCGTAACGGTCGTATCTAACTGTTAGATCAAGCCTAGGAGTCTTAGGAATCGTTCCCGGGGCCCCGCGCTCCGTATCGGTACTTTTTGTGCTCATTAGCCGGTGTAAGAAGGGCCACCGACCGACTAGATGACGATCCAGTCGGTCGGCAATCCTTCTTGGACCGACTAGTTTGCTTTCTAAATTTCTCAGGAGTTACTGTTTATCGTTAGTCGGTCTAAGAACGTTGGTTGACCGACTAGGTTGCAAACTAGTCGGTCAGCAATGCTTCTTTAACCGACTAACTCATCATCTTAATTTTAGTTGAGTTACTGTTTACTCTTAGTCGGTCTAAGAACGTTCATCGACCGACTAGATGCTAAACTAGTCGGTCAGTATTTGTTCATGGACCGACTAACTCTAAAATCCTATTTTCGTTCAGAAGTTACTGTTTGCACTTAGTCGGTCTGCGTTGGTCGACCGACCGACTAGTTGCCAAACTAGTCGGTCAGTGGTTGCTCTTTGACCGACTAACTAGTGTTGAAACCCTAATTTCTGGGCAGCCGCCAGCCCATCCTATTTAAACCCAACCCAATCGTTTTCTTCTTCTCCAACACGACCCAAAACCCTAAAATCTTCCCCCTTCAGCCCCCATCTTCCTCCAAGCTCCATTCCTTCATTCCAAGCCCTAAATCCATCATCCAAACCATCCTTCTACTCTATCTACCTCTCATCTTCCCCAAAATCTCACCCAAACCTATTAAAATCCCCAAATCCCCCAAAACCCTAGTTTCCCCAAAGTTCTCCATTTGCTTCCAGATCTGATCCTAGGGTTCCCCGGAGTGTTTCTTCCGCCTCCTCTCGGTAAGAAATCGATCTACCGTTGTTTTCTTAACTTATTTATATTTTTATGAAACCCTAATATAAAATTCATGTTGTTTGTTGATTGGTCCCCCAAAACAGCGATTTCCCCGTAGATTGGCATCCGTGTGACGAAGTGGTCGTCATCCCCGGTGCTAGGCAAGTGAAACTTGCCACTTAGGGTTTAGGCCATGTTTTAGGCCATTTTCTTATAGTAGGCGTAAAAGAGGCTAGGCGACGAAATGAAACTCGCCTAGGCGCAAATTGGGGAACTAGCTTGACAACGAAGCTAGTTCCGACATTTAGCATGTTGCACAATTTCAATGTCATGTTTACTTTCAATTAACGGTACGCGAATATGTTCATGTCATTGCATTTCGCCTGTCACGTTTAATTTAATTAACGGTACGCAAATAAATTGTCATGTCCTCGCATTCTTTAGGTGTTGCTGTGATTGCGTGGCTTTGCTACGATACTTGTGTTCCTGGCTCGTGACCAGAAGCGAGCATAATGAGTTGCTAACCCCAACGCTCGAAATGTATTGAATTGTGAATTAAGAATGCGAGCTCAATGTGCGGGGCAACCCCAGGCTCACTAGCTGAGTTCCATGTGCGGGGACCCCAGGCTCCATATCGTGTGGGTATTGGGGTAGTGTTTAGTGCCCATCGGTCTGAAATGTTTACCATTCAGCGAAGGGCGTAAACATCTACAAAACAATGTGAATTGATTGAGAATGTTAGTAGCTTGGCTACTCTTGCCTTATCCCGATAATTGTTCTCTTGTACAAATTGTCTTGCCATATTTTAATTGTGCACTCATGTTATAACTGCCATGTCATGCATACTAAACTGCTAGGTTGCTAGTTGCCTTACTTTCAGTTTCCTTGCCCAAGTCTTTTAGACTTGCTGACATGTGCCCCTTTACTCTTTTGGGTGACACATGTTAGATCCTGAGCCCGAGTACCTTGTTGAGGACGAGGTGTTTGCTGACGCCGAGCCCGAGCTTGTGTTTGACGGGGAGTACGTGGACACTGGGGACCAGTCCTAGTGTTTCCGTTGTGTTTTACTTTTGTTAGACAGTTGTTTTGTTATCGGTGCGTGGCACCTATACTTTGTTATGTCGTTTCTTTTGTTGGCCTTGTTCTGGGCCTTGGACTCTTTTCTTTTAGCCTGGTGGCTTTTCTGGATGTTGGACTTATGTTGATGTTGGACAATTTTTGAGATGTGAATTTTATTTCAGTCTCTCCTTGTGTTATTATTGTTATTCCGTTGTGGTTACAGGGACCTGCTTATATTTTATTGACGCTTATCGGGTTTGGGGCTTCACAGCTCCACTCTCGTGCGGACCTTTTCACGTCTCGCCTCCATTTTAGGGAAGCGGGTCGTGACAGGTTTTGTTGGTGGCCCATGCAGGTCCTTCTGTAACTGCGATTTTTTGGAATAGCGATAATAATATTAGAATGTCCAATAAATTAAGTTCGACGTCCGATGTCATAAGCTATGAGTCTAATCTGATTCGTTTTCTGTGTCACTAGATGGCAGGAAGACGTTTCACCCGTGGTGGGGGAAGTGGCACGATCCCTCATGATGAGGAGCCTGAGCGGGAACCCACCAGCGGTGAGATGATGCGGATGATGCTCCAGATGATGCAAGTGCAGCAGGGCGTGCTTCTGCAAGTCCAGAATGCTCCACTTGCTCGAGCTGCCCGGGCTCTTCCGGATGCCCCTCGCTCTGAGCCAGGAGCGAAGCAATTTCGGGAGCTGGGTCCCGCGTATTTTGATGGGTTTGAGGGTCCTCTGGCTACCGATGAGTGGATTCGAAACGTTGAGGACAATCTGAAGATGGCCAAGATCACCCCGGCTGGATGGGTTGATTTGGCGAAGAGGCAACTTAAGGATAATGCTCAGAATTGGTGGGATGCGGAAGAGAAGATGTTGGTGGAGCCAATAGTTTGGGCTACCTTCAAGGCTAGATTTGATGGTGAGTTCTTCCCGAAGGCTGCCATGGAAGAGATGCTGTAGCGTTTTATCGATCTGAAGCAAGGGAACTCGTCGGTGGACCTATATCATCAAGAGTTCATGAGGCTGAGTCGGTTTGCACCAAAGATGGTGCAGGACGCTGAGGAGAAGGCTCAGAGGTTCCTGCATGGGCTTGCTTCGGAGCTCCAGAGTTTTGTGACCTCCTCTGACCGGGAATCTTATCAGAAGGTTCTAGTAGCAGCTAAGAGGCAGGAGCTGCTCGTGAACCAGAGGAGGGGGTCTGTTGTTGGTGCTGGGAAGAGGCCTGTGGAACAGGCGAGAGCTGTGGTTAGACCTGGGTTCAGGCCTAATCAGTCTGCTCAGTTTAAGAGGTCAGGAGGGCCTATTCTGAAGTTTTGCCATTTCTGCGGCAAGCCTGGCCACGTCAAGGATCAGTGTCGGAAGTTTCTGGGCCAGTGTTTGATTTGCGGTGATGCTTCTCATGTCGCGAAGGATTGTCGGCATGCAGATCCGCTGCGGAGGGCACCTGTTGCAGCACAGCCGTTGCAGCAGCGAGCGCCTGTTCCTGCTGGATGTGGAGCAGCTCTAGTTCCGCAGAGGCAGGCTTTTCGGCAGGCTGTTCCGCCGAGGAGGCAGGCTTTTCTGATGACCGCTGCGGAGAGCGCGGCTGTGGATGAGGTTATCGCAGGTAATCCTCAATCTAGCTGTTACTTTCCTAGCTGGTTTGGATTGTTAGATTTTTTGTTTGCTTGAGCATGGTTGTTTGCTAGACTAGGGTTTGATTGTTAATTGTTTGTTAGGTGTGGTTTTGGTTTGCACATTTCCTGCACGAGTCCTCTTCGACTCTGGTGCATCGATGTGCATTATTTCTCGGAGCTTCGTGGAGAGGCATTCCTTGTCGACGTCCCCTCTTCCCAAGAGTTGGAATATCGTTACAGGGAATGGCGTGGTCTCGGTGCATCGTGGTTGCAATTCTTGCCCGTTGGTGGTTTATGGACGTGAGCTTTGTGCTGATTTCATTGTCCACGACATCATCAACTATGATGCAGTTCTTGGGATGGACTGGCTTGCGAGCTTCTATGCTACGATCGACTGTCGGAGGAAGAAGGTGGTGTTCGAGATTCCCGGACATCCAGTATTTGAGTTCAGTCATGGTAGCAGTTCGCTTGGTCCTGTCAGATTTCGGGCTAGGCCGGTGGAGGCTGTGGCTATGCAGATGGAGCTGGAGTGGCCAGCTGTGGTGCGAGATTTTGGCGACGTCTTCCCCGAGGAGATGTCTGGTTTGCCACCTGACCGAGCTTTGGAATTTTCTATCGATCTTGTTCCAGGTGCGCAGCCGATTTCGAAGGCGCCGTATCGTATGGCACCTGCAGAGTTGGAAGAGTTGCGGAAGCAGTTGGATGAGCTTTTACGGAAGGGTTATATTAATCCTAGCGTGTCTCCGTGGGGAGCACCGGTGTTGCTGGTTAAGAAGAAGGATGGTTCGCGTCGCATGTGCGTGGACTATCGGGAGTTGAATGCGGTGACCATTAAGAATAAATACCCGTTGCCTCGCATCGATGATATTTTTGATCAGCTTGGAGGTTCGAGGGTGTTTTCTAAATTGGATTTGAGGAGTGGTTACCATCAGTTGAAGGTGAAGAAGGGAGATGTTCCGAAGACAGCGTTCAGGACGAAGTATGGACACTATGAGTTCGTGGTTATGCCTTTCGGCGTAACTAACGCGCCCGCAGTTTTCATGAATCTGATGAACCTGATTTTCTACGACTTTTTGGATAAGTTTGTCGTTATCTTCATTGACGACATTCTGATCTATTCGAAGTCGGAGGAAGAGCATGCCTCGCACTTAAGGACGGTGTTGGAGATTTTGAGGAAGCACCGGTTGTATGCTAAGTTTTCGAAGTGTGAGTTTTGGCTGGATAGAGTTGCTTTTCTCGGGCATGTGGTGACTGGAGATGGTATTTCAGTGGATCCCGAGAAGATTCGGGCCATCAGGGAGTGGCCTGTTCCGTCGTCGGCGTCTGAGATTCGGAGTTTTCTTGGACTTGCTGGTTATTATCGGCGATTCATCAAGGACTTTTCTCGTATTGCTGAGCCGATGACCAGGTTGACGCGGAAGGATGTTACTTTTGTTTGGTCGGGTGATTGTGAGGGTGCTTTTGGTGTTCTGAAGGAGAGGTTGACGACTGCCCCTATTCTTGTTGTGCCTGATCGCAGCGGTGGATTTGAGATCTTTTGCGATGCTTCTGGCAAGGGTCTCGGTTGTGTGTTGCATCAGAACGGGCATGTTGTGGCGTATGCGTCTCGTCAGCTTAAGGTTCATGAGAAGAATTATCCGACGCATGATTTGGAGTTGGCTGCCGTTGTGTTTGCTCTTAAGATTTGGAGGCACTTCCTGCTGAGTGAGAAAGTGAAGATTTTCACCGATCACAAAAGCTTGAAGTACATTTTCACTCAGAAGGAGCTTAACATGCGACAACGTCGATGGTTGGAGCTTATGGCGGATTATGATATTGATTTGCAGTTTCACCCTGGCAAGGTGAATGTGGTTCCGGATGCTTTGAGTAGGCTTCCAGCGGTGATGATTTTGACCTCGCAGTGGAGATTGCAGCAGGATTTTTGTGAGTCTGGCGTGGAGATTGTTCTTCCTGGGGAGGCTTCTTCGTTGATGTACATGCAGGTACAGTCGACGATCGTGGATCGGATTAAGGCTGGCCAGGCCGAGGATCCGAAGCTGGTGAGGATTCGGGAGCAGGTGGAAGCCGGTCTGCGGACTGACTTTTTGATTCATGAGGATGGCTCGCTGAGGTTCGGAGCCAGATTGTGTGTGCCAGCTGGGGATATTAGAGAGGAGGTGATGGTGGAGGCACACAGTTCGCCGTATTCTGTGCATCCTGGTGGCACCAAGATGTACCAGGATATTCGTCTGAATTATTGGTGGCATGGTATGAAGAGGAGCATGGCTCGGAGTGTAGCCAAGTGCTTGGTTTGCCAGCAAGTGAAGGCGGAGCATCAGCGTACGGCCGGGTTGCCACAACCGCTTCCGATTCCGGAGTGGAAGTGGTAACACATCACTATGGATTTCGTGACTGGACTACCTCGGAGTCCGAAGCAGAATGACGCGATTTGGGTGATCGTGGATCGATTGACCAAATCTGCGCACTTTATTCCGTTCCGAGTGGGACAGTCCACTGAGACACTAGCGAGGAGATATATGGAGGTAAAATTCTTTTACTCTCCGTTTTTATCTCCTTTTCCTAGTTTGGATAGTGATGTAACGTGAATCGTGCAGGAGGTTGTGCGACTTCATGGAGTCCCCGTGAGTATCGTGTCTGACAGAGACACGAGGTTCACATCTCAGTTCTGGCAGAGTTTGCAGAAGAGTTTGGGTACGCGTCTGAGTTTCAGCACGGCGTACCATCCACAGACGGATGGCCAGTCCGAGAGGACGATTCAGATTTTGGAAGACATGCTGAGGGCGTGCATGTTGGATTTCAAGGGTTCGTGGGAGGACCATCTACATTTGGTGGAGTTCTCTTACAACAACAGCTTCCAGGCGAGTATTGGCATGGCGCCTTTCGCCGCTCTTTATGGGAGGAAATGTCGATCGCCATTGAGTTGGGATGACGTTGGAGATCGGGAGTTGTTGGGACCTGAGATGATCGTGGAGGCCATGGATATCGTCAGGAATATTCGGGAGAGGTTGAGAATTGCTCAGGACCGTTTTAAGCATTGGGCGGATGCTAAACGTCGTCCTTTGGAGTTTCAACCGGGCGACCATGTGTTCTTGAAAATTTCCCCGAATCGCGGTGTGATTCGTTTCGGGAAGCGTGGAAAGTTGAGCCCGCGATACATTGGACCGTTTGACGTTTTGGAGAGGGTTGGCGAGGTAGCTTATCGCTTGGCCTTGCTGCCATCTTTGGAAGGAGTTCACAATGTTTTCAATGTGTCGCAGCTTCGTCGATACATTAGCGATCCGTCTCATGCGGTGGATTTTTCGGAGATTACCGTTCGCCCCGATATGACGTATGACCAGCATCCAGTGCAGATTCTGGACAGGCGTCAGAAATCGCTTCAGAACAAGATTGTCAATCTTGTGAGGGTGATGTGGCGACACGGCTCACCTGGAGAGTCTACTTGGGAGAATGAGGATGAGATGCGAGAGCGTTTCCCACTTTTGTTTCCGGACTCGTGAGTATTTGGGAATTCCGAGGACGGAATTTTTCTTAAGTTGGGGAGGATGTAACAACTGCTTTTCATGTATCTGGATTTAATATAATATAATATATGTTTTGGTGGATTTTCTCCTCTGTGTGTGGTTTTCGTCTCCGTAGATTTCATCTTCGATCGATTCGTCGTATTTTCTCGCTTCTTCCTTAGGATCGTCGATTTCGAAGTGTGTCATTCGTGACGGGCTTCGTAACGGTCGTATCTAACTGTTAGATCAAGCCTAGGAGTCTTAGGAATCGTTCCCGGGGCCCCGCGCTCCGTATCGGTACTTTTTGTGCTCATTAGCCGGTGTAAGAAGGGCCACCGACCGACTAGATGACGATCCAGTCGGTCGGCAATCCTTCTTGGACCGACTAGTTTGCTTTCTAAATTTCTCAGGAGTTACTGTTTATCGTTAGTCGGTCTAAGAACGTTGGTTGACCGACTAGGTTGCAAACTAGTCGGTCAGCAATGCTTCTTTAACCGACTAACTCATCATCTTAATTTTAGTTGAGTTACTGTTTACTCTTAGTCGGTCTAAGAACGTTCATCGACCGACTAGATGCTAAACTAGTCGGTCAGTATTTGTTCATGGACCGACTAACTCTAAAATCCTATTTTCGTTCAGGAGTTACTGTTTGCACTTAGTCGGTCTGCGTTGGTCGACCGACCGACTAGTTGCCAAACTAGTTGGTCAGTGGTTGCTCTTTGACCGACTAACTAGTGTTGAAACCCTAATTTCTGGGCAGCCGCCAGCCCATCCTATTTAAACCCAACCCAATCGTTTTCTTCTTCTCCAACACGACCCAAAACCCTAAAATCTTCCCCCTTCAGCCCCCATCTTCCTCCAAGCTCCATTCCTTCATTCCAAGCCCTAAATCCATCATCCAAACCATCCTTCTACTCTATCTACCTCTCATCTTCCCCAAAATCTCACCCAAACCTATTAAAATCCCCAAATCCCCCAAAACCCTAGTTTCCCCAAAGTTCTCCATTTGCTTCCAGATCTGATCCTAGGGTTCCCCGGAGTGTTTCTTCCGCCTCCTCTCGGTAAGAAATCGATCTACCGTTGTTTTCTTAACTTATTTATATTTTTATGAAACCCTAATATAAAATTCATGTTGTTTGTTGATTGGTCCCCCAAAACAGCGATTTCCCCGTAGATTGGCATCCGTGTGACGAAGTGGTCGTCATCCCCGGTGCTAGGCAAGTGAAACTTGCCACTTAGGGTTTAGGCCATGTTTTAGGCCATTTTCTTATAGTAGGCGTAAAAGAGGCTAGGCGACGAAATGAAACTCGCCTAGGCGCAAATTGGGGAACTAGCTTGACAACGAAGCTAGTTCCGACATTTAGCATGTTGCACAATTTCAATGTCATGTTTACTTTCAATTAACGGTACGCGAATATGTTCATGTCATTGCATTTCGCCTGTCACGTTTAATTTAATTAACGGTACGCAAATAAATTGTCATGTCCTCGCATTCTTTAGGTGTTGCTGTGATTGCGTGGCTTTGCTACGATACTTGTGTTCCTGGCTCGTGACCAGAAGCGAGCATAATGAGTTGCTAACCCCAACGCTCGAAATGTATTGAATTGTGAATTAAGAATGCGAGCTCAATGTGCGGGGCAACCCCAGGCTCACTAGCTGAGTTCCATGTGCGGGGACCCCAGGCTCCATATCGTGTGGGTATTGGGGTAGTGTTTAGTGCCCATCGGTCTGAAATGTTTACCATTCAGCGAAGGGCGTAAACATCTACAAAACAATGTGAATTGATTGAGAATGTTAGTAGCTTGGCTACTCTTGCCTTATCCCGATAATTGTTCTCTTGTACAAATTGTCTTGCCATATTTTAATTGTGCACTCATGTTATAACTGCCATGTCATGCATACTAAACTGCTAGGTTGCTAGTTGCCTTACTTTCAGTTTCCTTGCCCAAGTCTTTTAGACTTGCTGACATGTGCCCCTTTACTCTTTTGGGTGACACATGTTAGATCCTGAGCCCGAGTACCTTGTTGAGGACGAGGTGTTTGCTGACGCCGAGCCCGAGCTTGTGTTTGACGGGGAGTACGTGGACACTGGGGACCCGTCCTAGTGTTTCCGTTGTGTTTTACTTTTGTTAGACAGTTGTTTTGTTATCGGTGCGTGGCACCTATACTTTGTTATGTCGTTTCTTTTGTTGGCCTTGTTCTGGGCCTTGGACTCTTTTCTTTTAGCCTGGTGGCTTTTCTGGATGTTGGACTTATGTTGATGTTGGACAATTTTTGAGATGTGAATTTTATTTCAGTCTCTCCTTGTGTTATTATTGTTATTCCGTTGTGGTTACAGGGACCTGCTTATATTTTATTGACGCTTATCGGGTTTGGGGCTTCACAGCTCCACTCTCGTGCGGACCTTTTCACGTCTCGCCTCCATTTTAGGGAAGCGGGTCGTGACACCCTAGGAAGCATCTAGTCAAGCTGGATTGCTGGGATATGTGTGAGGTGATGGGCAGGGAGTACCATGTGGGGATCGTGGCCGGTACCTACTAGGTAACACCAGTGACGAGCACCATAAGGACGGAGGATATGCATGTGCTCAAGCACGCCAATGGTCAAGCGTGTCGGGCCAGGTGGGTGGTGCAGGTCAACTGGGATGGGGATACCTAGCATCCTAGCAAAGATAGAAAAGAAACCATTGCAACAGATGTCCATGGAATGGAATGTGGTGGCAGTCTGGTAGAGGCGCTGACACAGCCAGTGGGCTTCGTCAGAGAGCATCAATGGTCTCAAAGAGCCATCCGGGTGGAAGGTTGGGTCATACCCCAAAGATGGGTAAGCTCAGGGAGGGACATAGTCCCGACCTCCGGTCTGCAAAAGAGTGTGCATGCTAGGTGTCTCTGGGCGTAGCAAAGGCATGAGTGCACAATGCACGATGCCTTTGCCCGGCTAGGGCAGTACTCAGGGAGTCTAGAAATACGCTCCTAAAAGATGCATGCATCGAAATCATCAAGGTCAAAGCTCGGGTAAAAAGCTACCCTAGGATCTGGGACGGCGGGACGTGAAAATAATCCCGGATCATAGCAAAAGTGACAGTGTAGTCGTGATCCAGGATGCGAAATGTGATGCCGTCACCTGCTGTGGTGAAGGCAAGGGAGCTAAGACCCTTTAGGGCTAGGCGTGTGTAAGTGGGGGCGTGGACCCCGAGGAATCGGTCGAAACCGATCGCTCGGTACAGGCGTTGCACTAACTGGAGGATGCCCAGGGACTGAAGTGCCAGCACGTCAATAAAAACTGTAGGCACTAGACAACACTGATGGATCCTAGAGTATCACGCTCTATGAGCGCTATCTCAAAAAGTAATGCCGTGTGTAGGGATCTATGCAGTGGGGTCCTCAATGGAGGGTGCGGGGTGTGGAGGCGAAGAGGTGGTGACGGTAGATGGTGCTGTGGTGACAGGTGTGGTGCTAGTGGGAATGGTGGTGGTGACAGCCAGAGCTGTGGTAGAGGGTGTGGTGGCGGTAGTGGAGGACGTGGTAGTGAGTCATGTGCAGTGCTGTGAACGGGAAGAGGAGGTGCCAGAAGACGGCCTCTTCCTGCGAGTGGGGGGTGTCGTAGATCCGCATGTGTGAACCATCGTGAATGCGATATATGAAGTGCGGTATGAAAATAAAGATGGGAACGAGTGTATTGCAAGTACTAATGATACGAAAGTGCAAAAGATCCCCTAAGCTTGTCCACGCTGCTGCTACTGACGTAGGAGGAGAGTACCTGCAATTTGCAATGGGCAAAACGTCAGTTAATCGATCAAAAATGCGTGGAAAGCAGATATACTGTGACTCGGACCGAGCAGAGAGCTACTCGGTCCATCGATGGAGCCATCGGCTATTAGGGCAAGGGGGGTGAGGGGAGCTGATGGGAGAGGGAGAGAGGGGGGTCGGGGGTTGTGTGTGAGGGCGGCGGTGATGTCGGCGGCGGTGGCGCCGTCGACGGAGCCGTCGGGTGAGTAGGGAGGCGACGAGGGGGGGAAAGAGAGAGAGGCGGCGGAGAGATAGAGATGGGGAAAGAGGGAGGGAAGGAGAGAGGAGAGAGGGTGGGTTTACCGGCGTTGGGCGGCGCTGACGGCGGAGCCGGCGGTGATGACGGAGGGGAAAGACGACGGAGGGCGGCGGGTTGAACGAGTAGATGGAGGGTTAGGAAGCTCGGGGGTAATTTTTAGGGGGCATGTAAAAAAAATTTTAAGGTAAAAAGATAATTTAACGGAGCGATTAAAATGAACGACCTGGACCCGACTCGGTCTGAGCAGCTATGTTGCTCGACCGGGTCAATGCAAAAGAATTTAAACGAAATACCGACTCGACTCAGTCCGAGCAGCTAGGCTGCTCGACCGGGTCAACGTAAAATTTTTGAATGAAATACTCCCTCCGAGTCGTTCCCTTCTTGGTCCGAGCCAATAATATTCTGTCCGGGTCGACAGAGTGACGTTTTCTTCCCAAATTTCAAGCCTGAACGACTCGACCGAGCAGTAAGATGTTCGGGCCGAGTCACATCCTGCTCTGGCTGAGCCAATAATACTCTGTCCGGGTCGACAGAGTGACGTTTTCTCCCCAACTTTAATCTCCTGTAGTACTCGATCGAGCAGCAGTCCGCTCGGGCCGAGTCCATTTCTACTCGGACCGAGTAGCATGCTACTCGGGCCGAGCGAAAATGTCTGTGTTCCCTCGTATCTGTGCTGCTCGACCGAGCAGGTAAGCTGCTCGGTTTGAGCTTCCTATGTCTCTTTTTCCCCTTCTTTTCCCTTGGTTTTCTTCTCAAATCTTCGATTTCGTTGCTTTCCTCCGGCTTCCTTCCGTTTATAATGACCATATGCATACCCCCAACTGTCCGTCCTGCACAAAACACGAACTCATCACATTTTTATGATTTTTATAATTTTTTCTGAAATCAAGAAATATAAATAAAAATGAGGAACTAAGGAAGAAAGTCCAAAATCTAAGGAATTGGATTGCCTCCCAATAAGCGCTCATTTTCAGTCATGAGCTCGACTCCCTCAAATATATCAATGCTTATTTGGCACACGTGGTGGTCGCGCGTCCATCTCCGGGGTGGTGCAAACCGGCGGCGTTTGATTCCTGCTTGCTCCAATATTCTCCTCCATATAAGATATAGCCTCCTGCGCTTGACGATATGCTGATTGGCGTAGAGACTCCTCATCCAATACTTGGATGTACGTGGCGACCACTTTGTTGTAGGTTGGGTCACCGTCGTCATCGATGCTTGCAATTATCGGGTCCTTCATGACCCCTTCAACAGTGAACTCTTCAATTGCTTCCTCCTCAAGAAGCTCCAAGTAATTTGCCCCTTCTTCATAAGCTCGCTCCTTCATCGGCCTTTGTAGCCAGAACTCAGCTTCAATATTCCCCACATTGAGGGAAAGGGTCCCTTCTCGGACGTCTATCAGAACTCCGGCCGTCGCCATGAAGGGATGGCTGAGTATGAGTTGAGAGCTTCCTCCCTCCGGTATGCCCATGATGATAAAATCGACATGGACACATAGCCCTAGAGGTATCTAGAGGATGACGTCCCTCGCTATTCTGACCGGGTAAGTGATAGAGTGATCGGCGAGCTGAATGGACATGCTCGTCGATTCCAGCTCGCTTCCCGTCTGGAGTCTTTTGAAGATGGAGAGGGGATCAAACTGATGTTGGCCCCCAAGTCAATTAACACTCTGCTGATTGGCATGCCGCCGATGGAACATGGCACGGTGAAGCTCCCCGGATCCGGCAGCTTCCGGGGGAGGTGATTTTTGATAATGGAGGTAGAATCCTCCAACAGCTTGATCTCTTCCAGCTTCCTCTTTCCTGTGATGAGATCCTTCAGAAATTTGGCGTATGTCGGGATCTCGGTGATGGCATCAATAAACGGGATATTCAGCTGAATCTCCTTCAGTAACTCCATAAACTTGGAGTACTTCTTCTCCAATTTGGCTAGGGCTAGCCTCTGTGGGTATGGAGGAGGGAGTCTGGAGGCTTTGACCTTAGATGCATCAACGGGTGGCGGCGTCATGGTAGGTAAGGCGGGAGGTGTATCCTCTCTCTCCTCAGTAGTGACAGGCCTTTCAGTGGCCTTAACTCCGTCGCTGTCATCAATAGCTTCTTCGATGGCAACCTTTTCTTTGTTCAGCACCGGAACCATAACGGGGTCAGTCACCCATCCACCTCGCGTGGTCACTGAAACCACGGCACTGGCTTGAGCTCTAGGGTTGGTCTCCGGTTGGGAGGGTAATCTCCCCTGATTCTTTAGCAACTGTGACATTTGCCCCCTCAGTTCATCGAGCGAAGAATTGATATTCTTAAATTGGTTCGATGTACCTGATTGAAGCGAATCTGGCCGCTCATGAAGGTATCCAGTGTAGATTTGAGATTAGACTTTGGAGGAGCCGGCGCAAAATTCTGCTGAGGTGGCCAGTTGAACTGATATCCCGGTGGCCTATAGGGCCCAGCTGGTCTAAAGCCGCCCTGCTGCTGGCTCTGCTGCTGCTGAGGAGGAGGTGGTGGTCTCTGAAATTGCGGAGATTGCAGCCCTCCGCTTGGGTTTCCATATGAGAACCCCGGGTGATTCCTGGCGGCAGGATGCTGCCACTGGTTCCGTCTGTAGGAGAATATATGCCCATAAGGCAATTTATCCAAAAGTATACGTCTTGTTCATACTGTATATGGTACCTATTATTCTAAGTATAAATCGTTCGTATTAATATACTTAGATAATATCCATAGACTTATAGTTAGGTCCTTACGTATCTAGATGAGATCTCGATTATGAGTAAGTAAGCGACCGAATATAAACGTAAGTCTTTAACGGTTCGTGGTCATAGATGTGTCGAGAACTGGATATCGACACATCGGATAGACCATTGTGTCTTAGTCTTACCTTAGGGTAATGATGATCTCATAGTCATTCGACTTGGTGAAGTTGGAGATGAGACACAGGTGCTCATTAGAGAATGAGTTCACTGAACGACCACATAAGAGTTATTAAATGGTTGACTTTAACTGAACTGTCTTTAATAACTCTAGGGTGATGATAGGTTAGCTGGTCCCTAAGACCTGAAGTCATTTATACAAACCTGTGAGTGAACAGTGTAGCTTAGACCTATGATCTAGCTTCGAGGCTAGGCCTGCTGAAAGATCTTAGGTTGAGATGCACTCGAAGCTCTCGAGGCGAGTAGATGACTAAGATGGGATTTGTCACTTTTGTTAAAGGGAAGTTAGTGTTACAGGCTCAGTACGGTCTTTATGTTAATCCTCGGCCGGGGTGCGTTGTAAGAAGTACAACGTGTATACAATAAAGACCGTCGTATACTGACCAATGTTGTCTAATAGGGTTGACAGTAAACCATACCCTAGGCCAACAAGAACACAGTCTTGACGAAGGAACTACGGCTAACGGAGTTCATCACTGACACAGCCAATGTAAACCCAATGATGTTTGTCAAAGGGTCGATCACGTTATGATGATTCTGAAACAGGGACGACATCTACTGATCGTAGTGACCGTCGTCTAGGGGTTCCGAGCCCCAACCTGTAGTAAGGTCAGGCTGTAGGGTCTCACACTGAGTAGTGTTCGTGTCTTAGTAATAGGAAGATAGAATAGAGAGATATATCATTTGATGATATTCACAAAGCTTGTTGTGAAAGTTAGTCGCAATAGCAATAGGGATAAACGTTGCATTTGATGCAAACTATGATTAAACATGTCGTAAATTGGTTACGACAAATTTAGTAGGAACAAATATATTGGAAGGGGTTACCTGGATGACGAGATCGTCCCGGTCTAAACACAGGTTCAAACCGTGTCCAAATCGGAGCACAAACGAGTCCGGAAACACGAAAACAGTCCAAGGCGAAGTGGGTTAGGCCCACGGGGCTAATAAGCCCATAGGCAAAGGCAAACGGGCGCAGCCTGTTGGCTGCAACGGGTGCACGCCCGTTGCCACAGCGGGCGGGTGCATGCTGCAAGCAACAGGCGTGGCCCGCTGCATGCACCGGGCCAGCACCCGCTGCATGCAGCGGGCGCACGCACGCTGCTTGCAACAGGCGCACGCCCGCTACGGCAGCGGGCATGCGGCCCGCCTTTGCCCCCTTGGGCGGGCGCGCCCGCTAAGCTTAGCAGGCGCGTCCGCAACTTAAGTCACTTTAGGGTTTTTTGAAACCCCAAATGACGGCTACGAAAATCAATTGTTTGCCCAACTTTGGGCAATTGTTTGAGGGGTCAAACGAAGTCGAAATTCATCGCCGTCAGTTCCTACGCGTTCACCATTCGAAGCTCTTCGGATTGATAGCTTGTTTGGTGTCTAAGGTTTAATGTGCAAAGAGAATTAATTAGTTAAAGTTTGCTTTTATGAAAAGCTCACTTAAACTAGAAATTAAGCCAAATTGGCTTAATTGTTTTTTCTCCCACTTTGCGAATGTCCCACATTGCTCGCAACGAAGGAGTGAGTGCCGACTCCCTATATAAATAGGGGTGCACTCTCTTCGTTGAAAAACACACCAAGTCATCGATCGAGTAGCTCCAGACTTTTAGAGCAAGCTCGATCGGTGACTAAATTATTCTCTCTCTCTCTTCCTGTTCTCCGGAGTAGTCCTAGCAAGACTACGAAGGGGGTTTGGATTTTGATCCGGGCGTCTAAGACGCGGGTTCTTCTCAAGTGAAACTTTCTACCGCGTGTGATCGGCTTGGAGGCGAAAGTCAGCTCGGGCGGATCGGTACGAGGGTGCGAGGCGGCTCAGGCGGATCGAGTCAAAGCGGCTCGGCTACGAGGAGCTTCTGAAGACGGTGCGGTACATCTTGCCTGCTCCAGGGCCAAGATTCCGGGTATGTGGTTAAGTAGTTTTTAGTGTAGTTTTAATTAGTCGCTTTAGAGTAGATCCCTCTTGGGGTGGTCAGATCCACCCCAAGTTGGCATAGATCGGGCTAGGTTCTGGCTCCCTCAGAGCCTAGCTAAATAGTTTAGCTAGCTTAGAAATTTTTTTTTCTATTTCTGCTGCGTTTTTGTGCCTCTGTGGTCCGTCCGACTTAGGAAGGACACAGATCCGAGCTCTAGGGATCCGCCAAAACCCCACCACCGTCCCTCTCCCTGGACGTACTACACAGTCTCGGATGTCTCAGCACCCTCATAGTGACCCTCAATATGAATATATCCCGGATTTACATACTCCTCCCCGGGATGATAGGAGGTGCTGGGTGCCACTGGGATAGAGCCGAGGCACTGCTCGATTTGAGCCACTTGCTTGCACAAGGTCTCAATGTGATAATCCAAGTGAGTGGCGACCTTGACCTCGGGGGTCTGGGTCACAACGGTCCGCTCATCGCTCCACTACTGGGTGTTGGCCGCCATGTGCTCTAACAGATCTATGGCTTCCTCGGGAGACTTATCCAATAGGGCGCCTTGCGCCACAGCATCGATAATCATCTTGGTGCTAGGCTAGAGCTTGTTGTAGAAGCTCTGCACCAAGTCCCAAGACTGGATTCCGTGGTGTGGGCACCGGTGTTGGAGGTCCTTAAACCTCTCCCAGGCCTCGTAGAGCGACTCATGCGGGAGCTGCTTGAAATTGGAAATGGCCCCACGGATCCGGACTGTCATTTAGGGTGGATAAAACTTATCCACAAAAGTAAGCGCGAGCTTCTCCCATATGGTGAAGTGGTTGGGAGGATGGGCCCGGAATCAATAGGAGGCTTTGTCCCTCAAGGTGAAAGGGAAGAGCCGCAGCTTCACCGCATCATCACTGATGTCCTTCGCCTTGAATGTATCGCATTTCACCAAGAAGGAGTCGATGTGATGGTTGGGATTCTAATGAGGATGCACATGGAAGGGATCCTGCTGCATCAAATTTATCAACCCCGTCTTGAGCTCGAAGCTCGCTGCTGCCAGCTGCGGTCTAAGGATCGAGGAGTTGTTCCTAAACATCGGTTTTATATGGTTCCTGATGGACCCAGTGCGAGGAGGAGGAGGAGGAGGATTTTCTCCCATCTGAGCAGATGGAGATGAACTTCTGCTAGAGGCTCTCAAAGCCCTGGCTGTCTTTTCGATCTCAGGATCGAACAATAACTCTCTGGTAGTCCCCTTGTGGCGGGTGTTCATGCACCAACAAAACTCAGAACAACACCGTCAGTAGCACCGAATAAATAAAAAGAATAATAAAAAAATAATGGAGGGGTGAGAGATGATCGGAATGCTAGCAAACTTCACAAAAATAAAAACAAACTGAGGTAAGAACACTATTGCCGTCCCCAGCAACGGCACCAAAAACTTGACGCACCGTAACCTACACCTAGGTTCCACCTGGCGGTTTCACAATCGCCAGGCATAATATGGCCCCTAGGCTACGATTTCGGGCTCAATCCGCAAGCGGACGGTGTCGAGTAATAGTATATAAGATGTCGGATCCCACAGGGACAGTGATAGTGTCTATAGATTCTCAGTCTATTTCTAAACGTGGAAGTAAGATAGCAGTCGGGGTAACAGATTTGGGTTGGTTTTCGTTTGTTGTAATATCAATAAAAAGAACTAGGGCTTTAGGGATCGCCACTAGGATCATTGGGGATTGATGATAGATAGGATCCTCACATTGCATTAGGGCTAGGGAATTAATCCTCCCAATTCATACCACTCTCGTGGGTTAGAATTACGGGGTATTTCGGTGGCTCTCGTTGACGCAATGGCGGTAGCCGTCAACGTAGCGGTATAGTTCGTCGATGGATCCCCTCAAGGTGCGAGCCAGGCATGGTCACGTGCCTTGGTTGGATCCATCGATTTCCCTATTCAAATCCCTAGATACCCCTTAAGTACATCAATTCCACATACCGTGGGCATGATCTCAGTACGGGTTATCTATGGATTCGGTAGGATCTACCGAAATACAACCCTAAATCCCCAATTCAACGTAGGGATCCAGATCTACATTTTCCCCTAGAATCCTAGGGCTAACCCATCAACCCTAGAATGAATCTACTCAGACATCGCAATAGAAATGCACAAAAGCACCAATTTCACAGATGAAAACATCTTAGCAATTGAGAGATTAGGGCTAAAATAAACTTACAGCAAGAATAGATGAACAACAGATCCAGACAAAAGCAAAAGCAATAATCTTCAGTAATTGATCCAAAAATCACTACCAAAATAAGTCTCCAAAATTCCCTACAAAAATCGCTCTCAGCTCCTCTCACCAAATTCCTCACAAAAAGCTTAACTGAACTCCCCTTCGTCGTTCCCCAGATCACGAGCCTTCAGCACTGCCAAAATCGTGCGCATCGTGCTCATTCAAATCTTTCCAGAAATGCCCATAGGATAGCCGACTGAGTAGGCTACTCGGTTCGAGCAGCTTCTGCTCAGTCAGTGGCTCGGCTCGAGTACGTGAGCTGCTCGGCTGCTTGGAGAATTTGAAATCGTTCTACCCGGACCGAGTGGGACTCTGCTCGGTCCGAGTAGGCTCAGCTTGGTCTGATACTCGGGCTCTACTCGGGCGCTGCTCGGGCTGTGAAATCTGAGGTGGCTCGACCGAGCAGATGAGCTACTCGGTCCGAGTCTGCCCGTATCCATCGCTGCTGTAATCGACATGGCTTGGCTGCTCGGACCGAGCATTTTCTGGGAAATGCTGCAGCAAGGCTCCTGGGCGTCTCTCTCTGTTCTCTCTCTCTCTCTCTCTCTCTCTCTCTCTCTCTCTCTCTCTCCTTCAATGGCTCCAGGAACGCGACGAACTCCTCCAGAGCCCCGGCAACGGGCTCACGGGCATGTCGGATGTGTCCATACCTGGATAAGGGTCCAAATCGCTCCAAAATCCCTGAAAATTCACGAAACACTACGAAACTCGGAAATATCGTCAGAAATACAGACGATATGCAATGCGATGAGATAATCATATGAAAATGTTAGAAAATATGGACACATCGTTATAGTGGATAAATGAGGGATGGGAGACCATAAGTCACTCTCACTCATAACACTCCCCCTTATCCATCCATTACCTTGGACTTAGCATATGAATGCTTCAGGATTCATGATGCTAATGGGGTGGATACTTCTAGATCCAGAGTAAACGTGTTTGCCTCGTTAAAACCTTAGCTATGGAAAACACAGTGGGAAAAACCAATAGTCTTAAGGAAAAAGAGTACTACCCACATGTTACTTACCCTGATCCGTACAAGCTTCAGGCTTGTAGGTCTCTCAGCTGTCTCATCCTATTCCTTTTACAAGCTTTACAAAAATACATCTAGGCAGAGGCTTAGTGAACAAATCAGCTAAATTATTACAAGACTGAATCTGCTGTACTTTGACTTGCTTCTCCTTTTGTAGGTCGTGTGTCCTGAAGAACTTAGGAGATATGTGATTCGTCTTGTCGCCCTTGATGAAACCAGTCTGTTGTTGAGTTATGTAGGCTGCATTGTCCTCAAATATCATGGTTGGCTCAAGGTCACCAGTCTTCTGGCCGGTAGTCACTAAGATGTGATGAATGACTTTACGAAGCCATACACATTCTTTGCTTGCTTCATGGATCACGAGGAGCTTGGAATGGTTAGAAGAGATAGCTGTAGTGGTTTGCTTTATAGATTTACAGAATGGTTGTACCACCGTAAGTGAACACGAAACCAGTTTGTGATTTCTCGGTGTGAGGATCTGACCTGTAACCTGCATCTGCATAACCAATTAAAGTGGGAGATTCACCTTTAGGGAAATATAATCCCAGGTTAATCGACCCTTGGAGGTAGAGCAGAAGCTGCTTAACTTCGTTCCAGTGGCGCTTTGTGGGCGATGCACTATATCTGGTTAGAAGATTCACTGAGATCGCTATATCGAGACGCGTACATTTAGCTAGATATAGAAGTGCTCCAATGGCACTAAGGTACGGTACTTCAAGACTTATCATTTCCTCCCCCTCTTCCAGCGGACGGAAGGGGTCCTTATGTACATTCAATGATCTAACGACCATTGGTGTACTAAGAGGATGACATTTATCCATTTGGAAATTTTTCAGTAATTTCCATGTATATGTGGATTGGTGTAATAGGATACCACCACGTAGGTGTTCGATCTATAAGCCAAGACAATACTTTGTTTTGCCTAGGTCTTTCATTTCTAAAGTATTCTTTAGGCTTGTAAATATCTCATCGATCTCTGCAGGAGATCTAATGAGATTTAAGTTGTCCACATAAACGACGACTATAACAAATCTTGTTTTCGATCTTTTAATAAAGATACATGGGCAGACTTTATTACTGGTAAAACCTTGCTGTGCAAGGAAATCGCTTATTTTGTTATACCATATTTTACCCGATTGCTTAAGACCATATAATGATCTTTAATGCCTTACAGAGTAGACGTCCCGGTCTCTCTGCTATCTCTGGAGGTAATTTATATCCCTCAGGGAGTTTCATATAGATATATTTATCTATATTGCCATATAGATATGCAGTCACAACGTCCATGAGCTGCATTTCTAGGCGTTCCAGAGATGATAGGCTTAATAAAAGCTGGAACGTGATCGCATCCATAACAGGGGAATATGTTTGTTCATAATCTATCCCCGGTCGTTGGGAGAATCCCTGTGCTACAAGCCGTGAGCGTACGATCTAGTTATTTCATTTCTTTTTCTGATGAAAACCCACTTATAACCCACAGGTTTTACACCTTTAGGTGTTTGGACTACTGGTCCAAAAACTTTGCGTTTCAAGAGTGATTTCAGCTCTACTCCTATTGCCTCGTTCCACTTTGGCCAATCATCTCTGTGTTTACATTCTGCAAGAGATCGTGGTTCGATGTCATCGTCATATTTAGCGACATGCACGGCAATATTGAACGCAAAGTCGTCGTCAATGACAGTGCTTTTTCTGTCCAGTACCTTCCCAATACGTACAAAATTTAGTGATGTTTCTCCTATAGTTTCCTCTTCAAGGGAATGTAGGAGGGAAAAGGTAACTGGTCTGAGCTCAGCATCCTATGTAGGGATCATCTTTATTGCTCCAGGATTTTTCTTTTTCGAGGAGCTTTGTCCTTCGAACCTGGTGGCCGTCCTCTCTTCAATTGAGGTACATCTGATTTTGCTGCCGGTGGATTGCATCCATCTTTGAGGATGTCAATCCTAGCTGGCGTATTAGCAGCAGGGACGTGTAATCTGACAATCTTCTGGTTGTCAGTAAAATTATCCGTAGTAAATGTACTATATTTTGAAGTTGAAGGATCTTCATGATCTCATCTTCACATTGACTAGTATGCGGATCATAATGAGACAAAGTCTTTGTGTCCCAAGAAATGGTCTCAGAAGCTTTTGGATTCTTAGACTTTGTGCCTAGTTTTGGAAAAACATTTTCATCAAACTCACAGTCATCAAGACGTGCCTTAAATGCATCACCCGTCAGGGGTTCAAGATATTTATTTATTGAGGGTGAATCATACCATATATAGATACCCAAACGACGCTGTGGACCCATTTTAGTCATTTGAGGTGGTGCAACGGGGACGTAGACTGCACAACCAAACACTCTTAAATGAGAGATATTCGGAGGTGCACCATACGCTAGCTGCATCGGCGATAAAATATGGCCACCAGAGGGCCGTATTCTGATAAGCGATGCGGCAAGCAATATGGCATGGCCCCAAGCATCCACAGGCAACTGAGATTGCATCAGCAATGGACGTTCAATCCATTACAGTCTCTTTATCAAAAATTCTGCTAAGCCATTCTGGGTGTGAACATGTGCTACTGGATGTGTCACGCCCCGCTTCCTAAAACTATGGAGGCGAAGCGTGACTTAGGCCCGCTTAGGCCTGAGCCGTGAGGCTCGGACCCAATAAGCGTCTGTGTGGTACTCCAAGACGAAGGAATAGGTCCCTGCAGGTTAGTACGGAACAACAAAAGTACTAAAAAGGAAAACATTCTTTTTATTCCAAGATAACAATCCAGGAGTACTGAGAGTCTAATAAAAAGCCGAACACGGCTACAACAACTGAAAGGTAAACTACTGGTGCAAGAACCCAACCTAGACAGAAAATAAATGGTGCGTAGCACCCAACTAAACTGCAGTGAAACCTCTGGATCAGCAACATGAAGATCTCTAGCTCTGGTCCTCCTTGGGTACATACTCTGGGTCTGCGTCCTCCGGCTCTACTTACTCTGGCAGGTCCGCCTCGACAACGTTCTCGACTCAACACCTGACGTACAACACCCAAAAGAAAGGAACTGTACGTCAGGTAAAGTCTACAAAAGAGAGTTAGACTCTACTACAAGTGTACTGAAACTTTAAGCAATGATTTACTGATTGATTAGCATGCTGAGGTTATGACATAGTAACAAAAGAAGGTAAACGGAGCAGGGAAAGTAAAACACGTCAAGTAGTAGCCGTAGCGTGCGCTACGGACTATGGGACTAAAACCTAAACGGGTCCAAACAAGACGTGACAAGACCAGACAAGACAGGACAAGACAAAACGTGTGTCACCAAGGTTCACGCCTTCGGTTAGAAGGCGGCCAACACCTTCTCAACCGAGGGAACGCTCAACCTTGTGCACAGGAACAAGACAAGACAAGAAGTGTGTCACTAAGGTTCACGCCTTTCGGTTAGAAGGCGGTCAACACCTTCTCAACCGAGGGAACGCTCAACCTTGTGCATGGGAACAAGACAAGACACGTGTGACTCGAAGGGTTCATGACATACGGTTTGAGGGGGATCAGACCCTCTACCTGTGCGTACGCTCAACCCTACCCCACCCAAGTGCACAAGACAAGTCTATACAAGGGATCACTCACTCTAGCTTGGTGAGTGCCCTATTGCCCGCAAGCTGTGTATCAGTACAAGGGATCACCCACTCACTGGTGAGTGCCATATTGCCCGCATGCTGTGCAAAACAAGACGCGACAAGACAATACGGGGATGGTTCTTCTAGGGGGTCCACACGCATGCACACACAAGATAACCCTAAGTTGTCAAAAGTTGTTGTTGAGCTTAGACTTCGTCGTCAAGTCTAAGCTGTCAAGGGGCGTCCCGGACGCTATCATTTCACGTCCAGTTCTCTTTGTTTACATTTTAACAGTTCTAAAAGTCTAAGGCCCAAACACGGCCGAAGGTACAAGTGAGTACACTTGCCTGCGGTGGCGAGTGTGTCGTCCGTCCAGAGCATCTCGTCCGAGTGTCGCGTCCACGGTAGTCCGTCTGAAACAGGGTCACGGCGATGGTGTCAGGTCGCGTTTTTCAATAAGTCCTATTAGGGTTTGTTTCTAGAATTGGTGGGACTACCTTAACAGTCAAAAATTCACGTTTTGATATTTTGTTCAGTCTAGATCGACGTTTACCCTATGTGCACAGAAAAGTTGTCCGATTGTCGATCTTTCCTACGGTGGGCAGCATTTTACAGATGCTGATAGTAAATTTAGTTCGAGTTGTCAAGTTTTAGTTTAGGGTTTGGTTGATCTACAGTGTGGGTTAGCTAAGAGTTAGGGTGGACTAACCTCTCTGGTGCTTGACGCAGATCAGAAGTAGCGTCTGAACGGTGAGATCTCCTCGTCGTCTACGACGTCTCGACTACGGGTAGCGTAGCCAGACACGTCCTGGCAGTGAACTGAAAGTGCAGGCAGCGGGCGGGGATAGCGGACAGCGAAGGCGAGTCCGGTAGCGATCCGCAGGAGGCGTTGGAGGCGTCGAGGAGCCGCGAAACAACGAGCAAGGAGAACAACGGCCAAGGGGCCAAACAGCGAGCAACGGAGGCAAAACGTCGAGACAACGTCGCGGGGAGGTTGCGGAAATATCGCAACATCGATCACAGCTGTGCATGCGGCTGTGGAGAGGAGATCGTTGCTGGGGGTCTTTGCGGTGCAGCAGACCCGCAGGGGTCCTCTGGCGATCAAGGGCGGTCGTGCTGGCGTCAGGTGGTGCCAAAATAATGAGCAGTAGCCGCTGTTGTGCGCAAAAACAACCCCAGCGGGAGTCGCAGTCGAGGTAGAGGCCTAGGGGGGATGTTGACGGCGACTGGCAGGGCTCCAGCGGCGACTGCAGGCGGTGCGGCGGTCGAAAAATGCAGCAGCAGCTCGGTTGCTGCTGTCGCTGCTGCTGTGCAGGGAGAAGTGGCGGATCGGCGGTCTTCGGCGGTCGAGGGCAGAGACAGGGCGTCGGGTGTGCGGCTGACGGCGACCGGAGAAAGGGCGACGCCGGCGTGGGGCTGAGAGCGAGGGAGAGGGTGTGTTGCGAGAGGGAGATAGGGTTACATGGGTTTTCTTTTGTGTTATTGGTGGCGGCTGCGAAAGAATGAGCCTTATCTTTGTGTACACACGTGAATAGCCTTGGTTGATAGGGTTTTAAAAAGAGTTAATTGCTATTTAGATATAAGATATAGGTTAAATGTGAGAGGGGTATAGAGATATAAGAAGTGGAAGTAGGGTGAAAGCAAGGTGCAAATATAAGATGAATTTCAACCCATTGATACACATGAGACAAAGGAGGGATTGGTTAAGATCTGATTATAATTTGAAATTCAAATGATTAGGGCTAATCAATGGTTGAGATTTAATTAGAGGACAACTCTCACTACGGGCGTCCGAAAAATAAACTGAAAATACCGGACGATCGTGAAAACGAGACGCACGGGGCTACTGGGTCTGATCGTGTGCTACACCTACCAAGAATTAATGTAAAATCGGGAACCGGGTTTTAAGGCCAAAAGACCAAAACGCCCCTTCCATTCAAAGCCGTTTTGTGAGAGAACGAGCCGTGAAATGACGTTCTCAAAAATTACTATAAAATTCTTCACTTCCATACGGTCACAATGGCATATCACATCATATATACCGGAATCCAGAAAGAGCCAAATAAAATACGTGCACGATAAAGCATGTGCACGCAGAAAATCCATAAGGTCGGAAAGCGACCGTTACATCCTACCCCACTAAAAGAAAGATTCCGTCCTCGGAATCAATAACACTAATCAACAAACAAGAATGGGAAACGCTCTCTCATCTCCTCCTCGCGCTCCCTAGTGGACTCTCCAGATGATCCGTGACGCCTCATCACTCCCACCAGGTTGACTACCTTATTTCTCAAATGCTTCTGTCGACGGTCCAAAATCTGCACAGGCTGCTGGTCATATGTCAGGTCCGGGCGAACCGTGATCTCTGAGAAATCCACAGTGTGCGATGGATCACTGACGTATCGACGTAGCTGAGACACGTGGAATACGTCGTAACTCCCTCCAAAGATGGTGGTAGAGCAAGGCGGTAGGCCACTGCTCCCACACACTCCAGCACATCGAATGGTCCAATATACATCGGACTCAGCTTTCCCTTCTTCCCCAAACGAAAGACTCCTCGGTTCGGAGAAATCTTCAGGAAGACGTGATCTCCAGGCTGAAACTCCAAAGGTCTCCTCTTGGCATCTGCCCAATGCTTGAAGCGATCCTGCACAACTCTGAGCTTCTCCCTGATGTCTCTCACGACATCCACTGCTTCCACTTTCATCTCTGGACCCAACAGCTTCCGATCTCCGATGTCATCCCAACTCTATGGCGATCGACATTTTCTCTCATATAAGGCATCAAATGGCGACATGCCAATGCTCGCCTGGTAGCTGTTGTTATACGAAAAACTCCACCAAGTAAAGATGGTCCTCCCAAGATCCCTTCAAATCGAGCGTACAAGTTCGCAGCAAATCCTCCAGAATCTAAATAGTCCTCTCGGACTGGCCATCGGTCTGCGGGTGGTACGCCGTGCTGAAACTCAAACCCGTACCCAAATTCTCCAGCAAACTTCTCCAGAACAGAGATGTGAACCTCGAGTCTCTGTCAGACACGATGTTCACGGGGAATCCACGTAAGCGTACACTCTCCTCTAGGTATTTCCTCGCCAAGACTCCCGTAGACTGGCCCACTCAGAATGGGACGAAATTTGCGCAGACTTAGCCAATCGGTCAACGATTACCCAGACTACGTCGCTCTGTTTCAGGGTCCGAGGTAAACCAATCACGAAATCCATCGTGATATGTTGCCACTTCCACTCCAGAATAGGAAGTGGTGGTAGCAAACCAGCCGTACGATGGTGCTCAGCCTTCACCTGTTGGCATATTAAACACTTGGCAACACTCCGTGCCACACTCCTCTGTTGGAAGCAACGATCTAGGATCTTGGTTTGATGATGACAAACGTGTTGTTACATCTGATGTGTGTGTTTAGTGTGTTTCTGGCTTGACGAAACAATATACTTTCGATATTTGGTGGAATTGCTATTCGTATAGCATATTGGGAGAGAGGGAGTGTGTGTGTGTGCACAAAAAAGTTTGACTTCGTCAATAGAGAACAAAGTTGGACTTGGTCCAACATGAAGAGATGGAGCCAAATCCTATTTAGTTATTGGAATATATCCTATGGCTATACAATCTCCATAGCCAATACCAATTCCTATTCAGAGATGGGTGCAAAATCCTAGTGGTTACAAACTCCAAGATATTCAAACAAAATCTTATGAGGTGAAACTGTTTTTCAAAAAGAAAACCCTAGAGTTGATGCCCTAGCCCTTCCTATATATACTAGCCATCAATATCAAAAAGTGTGCGGCAAACAAATCAATTGAGAGAGGCCATAACAAAAATTGAAGAGGGGGCTTTGGGAGGCAAATACCTTTTAGGGGGACAAGTCACACAAAAATCTTCATCACAAAACCCTAAGACCTTATACAAACCCCGTAGCCGTAAACCCTATCTCCCAGAGCTTCACGTCAAACCTTGCGGAAGCCCTCAACTGTTCAAACTCCTTCAACGTCGTCGCTGCACATCATCACCGGAGTACGTGCTCGAGTCGTCGCCACCCAGAGTCGTTGTCGTCGCCGTGGAGTTGACGTTGTCGCCGTTCGAACCCGCTGATCTCGTCGCCATTGAAGTCAAGGATGTTGCTCTCACTGCCGCTGCACAGACGGTGTCACAGCGCCCCACGAAGTCGTCCTTGCCGACGATGAACCGGAGTTTGAAGCCTATCATCGCCACAAAAGATCGAGCCACCGTCAGAGCCGTCATCTTCAAAGATCAAACCGACGTCGTTGTGCCTTCGAGTCGCCACGGCTGCCTCATCATCGACGAAGTCGGAGAGAAGCGCTGCAATCGCCGTCGAAGAAGCCCACGCCGCCGCTGCACGTCGTCGTGAAGAAGACGAAGACGTCGGAGAAGTTGCCACAGCCTGAGAGCCCCTGTTGCCGCTGCTACCCATAGTACACCGTCGCCGCCGTTTGAAGCTGGTCGTCATCACCGCGAGTTCGCACCGCTGTAACCCTCGTTGCACGTATCGGAGAAGCACAGCTGCCATTAAGTGTTGCTGTTGCACGAAGTCACCACTCGAACTCGACGAGAAGAGATCGAAGTCGTCGCCGCCATTGCCGCTGCTGAACGGTGCTAGCTACCTTCGAAGTCAGAGAAGACGACGTCTCTCCACTGTGCCTGCATGCCCTAATATCGGAGGAGGAGAAAGACATGCTAACGTGGACTGATGAGATAGTAAGGCAACTCGATCGGACGGCTGGGATTGTCGAGGACGAAAGAAATCGAAATAATTTCGTTTCGTTTTGCCTGCTTACGTGGAGGCTTCATCAACCGCAAAAGGAAATCAAGTGGACGGCTGGGACCATTGTTCCTGCGAGAATTAATTAGGAGTTTCTTTGTGCACCGACCGAAGACGTATTAAGTTGAACTGATTTCCCATGCGCACCGACCACTTCTTTTAAAGGGAACTGCTATGCACACAGACCGACAGTTTATAAGGGATTGAACTGAAATTGCTTTGTGCACAGACCAGTGCATAACTTGACATCCAGGAGTCAGATTGAGACACCGTTTGCGTCATATTGGAGCTGACGATGTGCTGATTGACAGAGACACCTACACAGACACAAACTGAGCATTTCTAAACCCTAAACTCCTTTATTTGTGTCTTAGTGTAATGCTCTCTGTAGGGGAAACTTTTACCTATTTTGGGGATTATTTTGGGACTTGTCTAGTTGGGACTAGACAAGTGGGACCCAGCTAGTTTGAGACTAGCTGGTAGAAAGCTTTACTAGGATTGATAGTGAGAGGAAACACTGTGTGTGGGGTACTGAGAGCCTGGAGAGTGTAGAGACGTAGAGGGTGCTCTGAGCGTGCTTTAACTTGTGGCTTTGTACCTATTGCACTATTCAATACTAGTATTTGCTTTGGGGGCTGGACTTAGGTCGACGGGTCGACTGAACCAGGGTATATCTGTGCGTACTCTGTGATTGTCTATCCTTTACTCTGGTTGTGCTTTTAACTGCGTGTGATTTCTCGTGGGTTGCACGAGAATTTTTATTAGCCTATTCACCCCCCCTCTAGGCTAGGATCCAGATCCAACAAGTGGTATCAGAGCGGGTTTTAGGATCTAGCCTAGTTTGACCATGGACCACATTGATAGTACTTTTGCTGAGGGTCAGTCTATTTCACGTCCACCTAGATTTAACGGAGGAGATTATGCTTACTGGAAAAATCGTATGAAAATCTACCTTATTTCTATTGATTATAAAGCTTGGCAAATTGTTGAAAAAGGCTATAAATCATATGGTATTAAAATTGAAAATACTGAGATGCTTAAGCCTGATGATAAATGGGATGATAATGATTGGAAGCTTTATTCTCTTAATGCTAAAGCTATGAATGCTCTCATTTGTGCATTAGATAAATCTGAATTCAATCGTATCTCACATTGTCTAACTGCGCAGGAAATATGGCATACTTTGGAGGTGACGCATGAGGGAACGTCACAGGTGAAGGAGTCTAGACTTGCACTTCTGAGCATGGAATACGAGGGATTTCGCATGCTACCGTCAGCGACCATATCAGAAATGTTTGCGAGGTTCACCAACATTGTCTACAAGTCTAGTTCGCTCGGTAAGCCATATTCTAGCCTTGAGCAGGTGAGAAAGATATTAAGAGCACTGCCAAGCTCTTTCAGGCCTAAAGTCACTACCATCCAAGAAGCGAAAGATCTGTCACAGATGAGGGTGGAGGACTTGATAGGTAATCTAATGTCCCACGAGCTTGAATTGCAAAACGTGGATAAAAGGGAGAAACCTGAGGAGAAGGAGAAAGCTATAAAGCAACTTGCTCTGAAAGCTGACGAAAGCGAAGATGATGATGATGACATAGCGCTAATGGTCAGAAATTTCAGAAAATGTGTCCAGACCATGCAAGGAAGAACAGAAATGGCACCCAGGTTTAATCGCTCTAACTTTTTTCAGTCTTCTAAGCAAACTTATGATCAGAATGCTACTAATAGAATGACTTGTTTTAAATGCAAGAAAAGAGGACATCGAATGAGGGATTGCCCACATGAGACAGCTCAGGTAGCTAAAGAAAAGGGAAAATCCAAGGTGCTAACTTGGGATATGGATAGCGAAGCTGAGAGTGAGGAGGAGGAACACGAAGCCCACTCATGCATGGCATTGATGGGAGTACACGATGAGGTAATTTCTGGTAGTAAAACTGAACTCCTTACTCTTTGTAAAGAAATGCAAGATAAAATAGTAGAGCTTGAATCCACTATAGATGATTATCAAAATGAGAACTTTGAAATGCAACAATCTGAATATGAAATGTCTAAAGAGATTGAAAAACTCAAAATTGATATTGTTGCTCGTGACTCTACTATTGACACTTTGAAAAAGGAAAAGTCCAGTTTTAATGATGAAGCACCTTGTCTCTCTTGCCCTTCCTTGATGAATAATATTAGCATGCTTAAACTTGATTTGATTAAGCTCGAAACTGAAAAAGACTGTGATTAGAGAGCTTAATGATAAATTCTGCACGTTGGATAATGATTTTAAAAGGAAAATGATTGAATTTGAAAAGAAGGAAGAGGAAAACAAGAGAACTTTTATAAGTAAATGCACATTGCTTGTGGAAGAAAATAAATTGTTAAAATCTAAAGTCTCTAATCTTGAATTAGCCATTAAGAAATTCTCTATGGGAAAACAATCGTTGGATACCATTTTAGAGAATCAATTATATGGTAATAATAGAAGAGGACTTGGATTCGGTTTGAAAAACGTTGAAAAGTCAAAATTCAAGAAATTCCACAATGCACCCTCTATTGCAAAGAACTTGTATGCAAAGTGCTTTACTTGTGATAGTGTAGGCCACACTTCATATTATTGTAAATATAGGAACACTAATATCAAGTTTAAACAAGTGTGGGTTCCTAAAACAATTTTGGCTAACACTAGTGGACCTTGTTGGATTCTAAGGTCACACTTAACACCTTTTATGTAGGTAAGGGGGAGATTTGGCTGGGAGTAATAAATTGGAAGCTTCATTCTTTTAGCTCCTTAGCCAAATAGCGACGAGAAGGTATAATTTTTATCCCTCTTTGCATTTCATTGCATACCTTCATAGATTTTTTGTGTGCTTGTTTTTATTTTATTTTGTGTGCTTGCATGCATGATTTTTTTAAATGTTTTTATTTCTGAAAAAAACAAAAAAAAATTGAAAAATCAAAAATAAAAAAAATTGTGCTTATTGATTATCCTCTTATGAATCTCTTAAGTGGTATTGCATGAATGATCAATTCTATCCCTTGTAGAAGTCAATCCATTATTGTTGTAGCTACATGAACATGATGTTATTCTTTTTAGTAGCCATGACATGTCTCATAAGTTTTAAACTTGACTTCTACACATACATTTGCACTTTCACGATATTTGACTTCTTAAGTACTTTTGGAGATTCTTTTGAAGAATAATGGAAAGTGAATGTAGGAATGATTAATTTCTGAATTTTTCTAAGGGATATGATGTGGTTAGCCATGAATAAAAATTGAGCACAAAAGAATTGCAAATGAAAAAAAAAATTAAAAATTGCTCCGTATGAAAAATGGATACACTTCATGGCTAATACACAACCCACGAGTATCCAACTTGTGCTACATGGGTAATCATTAGCGTTGGTGTATATAACTCGTCAAGCAATGCCACCCCACATTGAAAAGTCCTTTTAGGCTATGTTTTGGGGTTCGGTAACTTGAACTCATCTTTGATGAGGTGGGAAAAATCAATCCTAGTGATATTCATGAAAAATTGGAAAATGTGGATTGATTTGGTTGATTTTCTGAAATTGAATCTCCCTTAGTACTTTATTGTCTATATCACTACACTTAAACTAAGGTGGAGAAGTCTTGTTATGAAATCCTATGAGCCTAGATTGTCTATTTTGTGGAAAACTCATGCAAATTGCACGCTACATTTAATAATGGTTTATTTTTGCGTGGAATATTTTTGTGACTTCATTAACCCACTTTTGGTGATTACAAAGGGGGAGAAAGAATAATTGGAAGATTTGAGACAGTTTAATGTCTGTATTATTTGTTGAAGGGGGAGCTTGTGAGAAGGGGGAGCATGCTGTTATATTTAATATTTGTTGTGCATGCTTTGTAATGCTTGACTCATCCATACATCATATTGCATTACACCCTTCAACACACTTCACACATCTCACACATCCATATCTATTGCTCAAATCTTTTACGGGTTTGTCATCACCAAAAGGGGGAGATTGTTGGAAGCAACGATCTAGGATCTTGGTTTGATGATGACAAACGTGTTGTTACATCTGATGTGTGTGTTTAGTGTGTTTCAGGCTTGGCGAAACAATATACTTTCGATATTTGGCGGAATTGCTATTCGTATAGCATATTGGGAGAGAGGGAGTGTGTGTGTGCACAAAGAAGTTTGACTTGGTCAATAGAGAACAAAGTTGGACTTGGTCCAACATGAAGAGATGGAGCCAAATCCTATTTAGTTATTGGAATATATCCTATGGCTATACAATCTCCATAGCCAATACCAATTCCTATTCAGAGATGGGTGCAAAATCCTAGTGGTTACAAACTCCTAGATATTCAAACAAAATCTTATGAGGTGAAACTGTTTTTCAAAAAGAAAACCCTAGAGTTGATGCCCTAGCCCTTCCTATATATACTAGCCATCAATATCAAAAAGTGTGCGGCAAACAAATCAATTGAGAGAGGCCATAACAAAAATTGAAGAGGGGGCTTTGGGAGGCAAATACCTTTTAGGGGGACAAGTCACGCAAAAATCTTCATCACAAAACCCTAAGACCTTATACAAACCCCGTAGCCGCAAACCCTATCTCCCAGAGCTTCACGTCAAACCTTGCGGAAGCCCTCAACTGTTCAAACTCCTTCAACGTCGTCGCTGCACATCATCGCCGGAGTACGTGCTCGAGTCGTCGCCACCCAGAGTCGCTGTCGTCGCCGTGGAGTTGACGATGTCGCCGTTCGAACCCGCTGATCTCGTCGCCATTGAAGTCAAGGACGTTGCTCTCGCTGCCGCTGCACAGACGGTGTCACAGCACCCCACGAAGTCATCCTCGCTGACGACGAACCAGAGTTTGAAGCCTTTCATCACCGCAGAAGATCGAGCCACCGTCGGAGCCGTCATCTTCAAAGATCAAACCGATGTCGTTGTGCCTTCGAGTCGCCACGGCTGCCTCATCATCGACGAAGTCAGAGAGAAGCGCTGCAATCGCCGTCGAAGAAGCCCACGCCGCCGCTGCACGTCGTCGTGAAGAAGACGAAGACGTCGGAGAAGTTGCCACCGCCTGAGAGCCCCTGTTGCAGCTGCTGACCATAGTACACCGTCGCCGCCGTAACGAAGCCATCGTCACCGTTTGAAGCTGGTCGTCATCACTACGAGTTCACACCGCTGTAACCCTCGCTGCACGTATCAGAGAAGCGCAGCTGCCATCAAGTGTCACTGCTGCACGAAGTCACCACTCGAACTCGACGAGAAGAGATCGAAGTCGTCGCCGCCATTGCCGCTGCTGAACGGCGCTAGCTGGCTTCGAAGTCGGAGAAGACGACGTCTCTCCGCTGTGCCTGCATGCCCTAATATCGGAGGAGGAGAAAGACGTGCTGACGTGGACGGCTGAGATCGCAAGGCAACTCGATCGGACGGCTGGGATTGTCGAGGACGAAAGAAATCGAAACGATTTCGTTTCGTTTTGCCTGCTGACGTGGAGGCTTCATCAACCGCAAAAGGAAATCAAGTGGACGGCTGAGATCATTGTTCCTGCGAGAATTAATTAGGAGTTTCTTTGCGCACCGACCGAAGACGTATTAAGTTGAACTGATTTCCCATGCGCACCGACCACTTCTTTTAAAGGGAACTGCTACGCGCACAGACCGACAGTTTATAAGGGATTGAACTGAAATTGCTTTGTGCACAGACCAGTGCATAACTTGACATCCAGGAGTCAGATTGAGACACCGTTTGCGTCAGATTGGAGCTGACGATGTGCTGATTGACAGAGACGCCTACACAGACACAAACTGAGCATTTCTAAACCCTAAACTCCTTTATTTGTGTCTTAGTGTAACACTCTCTATAGGGGAAACTTTTACCTATTTTTGGGGATTATTTTGGGACTTGTCTAGTTGGGACTAGACAAGTGGGACCCAGCTAGTTTGGGACTAGCTGGTAGAAAGCTTTACTAGGATTGATAGTGAGAGGAAACACTGTGTGTGGGGGTACTGAGAGCCTGGCGAGTGTAGAGACGTAGAGGGTGCTCTGAGCGTGCTTTAACTTGTGGCTTTGTACCTATTGCACTATTCAATACTAGTATTTGCTTTGGGGGCTGGACGTAGGTCGACGGGTCGACTGAACCAGGGTATATCTGTGCGTACTCTGTGAGTGTCTATCCTTTACTCTGGTTGTGCTTTTAACTGCGTGTGATTTCTCGTGGGTTGCACGATAATTTTTATTAGCATATTCACCCCCCCTCTAGGCTAGGATCCAGATCCAACATCCTCTTCATGCCAATCCACCAGTAATTTAGACAGAGGTCCTTATACATCTTGGTGCCTCTAGGATGTATAGAATATGGCGAGCTATGAGCCTCGCTCAAAAGCTCCTCCCGAACATCACCTGTAGGTACACAGAGCCTACTGCCGTACCGCAGCGAACCATTCTCATGAATCACGAACTCCTTCTGTAGTCCAGCTTCAACCTGCCTCCTGATCCTCTGCAGTTTTGAATCTCCTGCCTGTGCTGCTTTGATCCGATCCACGATCGAGGACTAAATCTGCAAATTCATGAATGAAAGAACCACACCAGGTAGGACGACATCTAGATCCATCTCTCTCAGCTCCTGTTGTATCCTCCAGTCGGTAGTATGCATCATCGCAGTAGGAAGTCTACTCAACGCATCTGGCACTATGTTTACCTTCCCTGGGTGATACTGCAAGTCTATCTCATAGTCGGCCATGAGCTCTAACCATCGTCTCTGACGCATGTTGAGCTCCTTCTGCTTAAAGATGTACTTCAAGCTTTTGTGATCGGTGAAAATCTTCACGCGCTCACTCTGCAAGAAGTGCCTCCAGATCTTCAGTGCAAATATCACCACTGCCAACTCCAAATCGTGCGTCGGGTAATTCTTCTCATGAGTCCTCAAGTGACGAGAAACATAAGCGACCACGTGGCCATGCTGATGCAAGACGCATCCTAGGCCCTTCCCCGATGCATCACAATATACCTCAAAGCCTCCGCTCTGATCCGGTACTGCAAAAACCGGTGCTGAAGTCAACCTCACCTTCAAGATACTGAAGGCCTCCTCATAAGCTTCTGACCAATGAAACTCCACGTCCTTCCTCGTCAGCTTCGTCATCGGCCCTGCATTCCTCGAGAACTCGAACTTAAGATGGCCCGGAATCCTGAATACCACCCTCTTACTATGACATTTGATCAACGCATGGAAGTCTCCCAGCCAATCGATGCCAAGAACGACATCAAAATGCGGCAAGTCATGGACAATGAATTCTAATAGTTCATGTCCACTGACCACCAAGGGGATCAATCAACAACCCACGTTCACAGTCACCAATTTGTTCCCTGTGACGATATCCCAACACTTTGGAAGTGTATAGGTGGGATATAAAGAGTGTCTTGTTACAACTCCCGGGATATGATGCACATGGAGTGCACTGGAGTCGAACAAGGCCAAGGCCAGGTGAGACGACACTAGAATGGTGCCTAAGGTATAAAAGAACTACAGCCAACCCATGACCCAACAACTAGCAAGAACAACATACATATAAAAGCGAAACAATCTAACTGTAAAAGAAAAGACCAGATCTCAAAAAATATACCTGCTATAACACCATCCAAGTCTTCAGCCTCGCCGGCTGTCATGGTGTACGTCGGCCTCCGGAGTTGCATTGCCTGCCGAAACATATGCTCCTGTGGGGCCAAGGGTGGTCCACGGACAGCAGCTCCTCTCTGAACTGGGGCAGGCGCTCTATGCTGCACTGGAACTGGCGCTCCGCCCTCCACATGGCGATGCCTCGGGCAATCTCTAACCGCGTGCGTGGCAGCTCCACATGTCAGACACAATCCCAGCTTCTTCCTGCAAATGTTCTGTCGATGTCCTGGCTTGCCATAATAAAGACACGGTCCCTTGCTCTGACTCTGCGCAGGTGCTCCAGACCTCTTGAAAGAGGCCGACTTAGCGGGTCCCACTGCATGCCTAGATGTTGGCCTAAATTGCTCCACTATTCGGTTCCCTCGCAGTGGTGGTGGTGCAGTCGGAGGAGTCTGGGCAGCACGGGCAATTTGATGTGCCTGATCAACCAACCGATATTGGACATCTAACATCTCCCTTATAACGCCCAATAATTGGCAAAAATCGTCACCTCAGCCGTCCATGGTCTCGTCAGCTGAAGGTCCATCTCGAGCTTCACGTCCTCCCACCATCCTAACGACAGGAAAAACACAACTTAGACTTGCACACATTACTGGATAATAATAAAAAGAATGTTAATACTTCTATCGTTCCGAATTTTTCGCAGAGAAGGACCTGCATGGGCCACCACTAAAACATGTCATATCCCGCTTCCCAAAACTACGGAGGCGAAGCGTGACTAAGGCCCTCTTAGGCCGGAGCCGTGAGGCTCAGACCCAATAAGCGTCTGTGTGGTACTCCAAGACGAAGGAACAGGTCCCTGCAGGTTAGTACGGAACAACAAAAGTACTAAAAAGGAAAACATTCTTTTTATTCCAAGATAACAATCCAGAAATACTGAGAGTCTAACAAAAAGCTTGACACGGCTACAACAACTGAAAGGTAAACTACTGGTGCAAGCACCCAACCTAGACAGAAAATAAACGGTGCTACGCACCCAACTAAACTGCAGTGAAACCTCTGGATCAGCAACGTGAAGATCTCTTGCTCTGGTCCTCCTCGGGCACGTACTCTGGGTCTGCGTCCTCCGGCTCTACGTACTCTGGCAGGTACGCCTCGTAAACGTTCTCCAGCTCAACACCTGACGTACAACACCCAAAAGAAAGGAACTGTACGTCAGGTAAAGTCTACAAAAGAGGGTTAGACTCTACTGCAAGTGTACTGAAACTTTAAGCAATGATTTACTGGTTGATTAGCATGCTGAGGTTATGACATAGTAACAAAAGAAGGTAAACAGAGCAGGAAAAGTAAAACGCGTCAAGTAGTAGCCGTAGAGTACGCTACGGACTACGGGACTAACCTAAACGGGTCCAGACAAGACGTGACAAGACCAGACAAGACAGGACAAGACAAAACGTGTGTCACCAAGGTTCACGCCTTTCGGTTAGAAGGCGGCCAGCACCTTCTCAACCGAGGAAACGCTCAACCTTGTGCACGGGAACAAGACAAGACAAGAAGTGTGTCACTAAGGTTCACGCCTTTCGGTTAGAAGGCGTCCAGCACCTTCTCAACCGAGGGAACGCTCAACCTTGTGCACGGGAACAAGACAAGACACGTGTGACTCGAAGGGTTCACGCCTTACGGTTTGAGGGGGATCAGACCCTCTCCCCGTGCGCACGCTCAACCCTACCCCACCCAAGTGCACAAGACAAGTCCGTACAAGGGATCACTCACTCTAGCTTGGTGAGTGCCCTATTGCACGCAAGCTGTGTATCAGTACAAGGGATCACCCACTCACTGGTGAGTGCCCTATTGCCCGCAGGCTGTGCAAAACAAGACGTGACATGACAAGACAAGGATGGTTCTTCTAGGGGGTCCACACGCACACACACACACACACAAGATAACCCTAAGGTGTCAAAAGTTGTTGTTGAGCTTAGACTTCGTCGTCAAGTCTAAGCTGTCAAGGGGCATCCCGGACGCTATCATTTCACGTCCGGTTCTCTTTGTTTACATTTTAACAGTTCTAAAAGTCTAAGGCCCAAACACGGCCAAAGGTACAAGTGAGTACACTTGCCTGTGGTGGCGATTGTGTCGTCCGTCCGGAGCGTCGCGTCCGAGCGTCGCGTCCGCAGTAGTCCGTCTGAAACAGGGTCACGGCGACGGTGTCAGGTTGCGTTTTTCAATAAGTCCTATTAGGGTATGTTTCTAGAATTGGTGGGACTACCCTAACAGTCAAAAAGTCACGTTTTGATATTTTGTTCAGTCTAGATCGACGTCTACCCTATGTGCACAGAAAAGTTGTCCGATTGTCGATCTTTCCTACGTTGGGCAGCGTTTTACAGATGCTGATAGTAAATTTAGTTCGAGTTGTCAAGTTTTAGTTTAGGGTTTGGTTGATATACAGTGTGGGTTCGCTACGAGTTAGGGTGGACTAACCTCTCTGGTGCTTGACGCAGATCAGAAGTAGAGTCTGAACGGTGAGATCTCCTCGTCGTCTACGACGTCTCGACTACGAGTAGCATAGCCAGACACGTCCTGGCGACGAACTGAAATTGCGGGCAGCGGGCGGGGATAGCGGACAGTGAAGGCAAGTCTGGTAGCGATCCACAGGAGGCGTTGGAGGCATCGAGGAGCCGCGAAACAACGAGCAAGGAGAACAACGACCAAGGGGGCCAAACAGTGAGCAACGGAGGCAAAACGTCGAGACAATGTCACAGGGAGGCTGCGGAAAGATCGCAACAGCAATCACGACTGTGCACGCGGCTGTGGAGAGGAGATCGTTGCTGGGGGGGTCTTTGCGGTGCAGCAGACCCGCAGGGGTCCTCCGGCGATCAAGGGCAGCCGTGCTGGCGTCAGGCGGCACCGGAAGAATGAGCAGCAGCCGTTTGGGCTGCTGCTGCCGCTGTTGCGTGCAAAAACAACCCCAGCGGGAGTCGCAGTCGAGGTAGCGGCCTAGGGGGAATGTTGACAGCGACTGGCGGGGCTCCGGCGGCGACTGCAGGCGGTGCGACGGTCGAAAATCGCAGCAGCAGCTCGGGCTGCTGCTGCCGCTGTTGTTGTACGGGGAGAAGTGGCGGATCAGCGGTCTCCGTCGGTCGAGGGCGGAGACAAGGCGTCGGGTGTGTGGCTGACGGCGACCGGAGAAAGCTGCGGTGCCGGCGTGGGGCTGAGAGCGAGGGAGAGGGTGTGTTTCGAGAGGGAGATAGGGTTACGGGGGTTTTCTTTTGTGTTATTGGTGGCGGCTGTGAAAGAATGAGCCCTAGCTTTGTGTACACACGTACACATGAATAGCCTTGGTTGATAGGGGTTTAAAAAGAGTTAATTGCTATATAGATATAAGATATAGGTTAAATATGAGAGGGGTATAGAGATATAAGAAGTGGAAGTAGGGTGAAAGCAAGGTGCAAATATAAGATGAATTTCAACCTATTGATACGCATGAGACAAAGGAGGGATTGGTTAAGATCTGATTATAATTTGAAATTCAAATGATTAGGGCTAATCAAGGGTTGAGATTTAATTAGAGGACAACTCTCACTACGGGTGTCCGAAAAATAAACTGAAAATACCGGGACGATCGTGAAGACGAGACGCATGGGGCTACGGGGTCTGATCATGTGCTACACCTACCAAGAATTAATGCAACATCGGGAACTGGGTTTTAAGGCCAAAAGACCAAAACGCCCCTTCCATTCAAAGCCGTTTTGCGAGAGAACGAGCCGTGAAATCACGTTCCCAAAAATTACTATAAAATTCTACACTTCCATACGGTCACAACAGCATATCACATCATATATACAGGAATCCAGAAAGAGCCAAATAAAATACGTGCACGATAAAGCACGTGCACGCAGAAAATCCATAAGGTCGGAAAGCGACCGTTACAAGATGTTCAACTTCGATGCCAGTTCCTTGGAAATAGTCTTGAAAGACTTGAGAAGTGAATTCTCCTGCATTATCAAGACGTAGTTTCTTTATATGGTTATCGGTGAAATGAGTCCACAACATAATTATTTGTGCCAAAAACTTTGAAAAAGCTAGGTTGCAGGTGGACAAGAGGTACACATAAGGCCATTTTGATGATGCATTTATCAGTGCCATAAAGTACCGAAATGGGCCACTTGCGGGGTGAATAGGACCGCAAACATCCCCATGTATTTTCTCCAAGAAGCTAGGAGACTCTAATCCAACTTTCAGTAGGGATGGTCTCGTTATTGGTTTGCCCTTGAAACAAGGCAGACATGGAAAATCACCCTTCTGAAGAATCTTCAGGTTCTTCAGATTATGTCCAAAAGATTGGGTACTGATGCGGTGCATCATTATCGATCCTGGGTGACCAAGTCTGTTATGCCAGAGTTTGAATTCTGGCGACGAAAGGCAGTTCTGGTGCACAGTCAAATTAGCTTCGATAAGTTGAATATGAGTATGATAGAGACCCGACGTGAGTCCCTTAAATCGTTCTAAGACAGTTTTAAACTGTTTTTTTGACGAGTAACATACATATATTCATCCTCATGTATATCTTTAGTTTCTAAGTGATATCCGTTTAAACAAATATCCTTGAAACTTAATAGATTCCTATTTGATTTAGCAAAGAAAAGTGCATCTTTTATTATTAGTCTCATGTTATTTGGGAGCAAAATCATTGCTTCAAAATCATTGCTTCACCAGATCCTTCAATTATGTTTGACAGTCCTGAAATAGTAATAACATGACCATCATAATCATTTAAGCTAATAAAATAGATTTTTTCACGAAGGATTGTGTGCGTCGAGGCACTGTCCACTAGGCACTCACACTTCATCTATAGATCATGAAATTCAATACTTTAATAAAAGGAAGACATTCATTATTAACAAAGGAAATATATAACATGAGTAAGCAAACCACAGATGAAATACTGATAACAGATAAAGTAAATGCATAACAGATAAATATGACATCAGTCTAGGAGGTCTTCATTCTCGAAGTCATCTATTGTGAACTAGGTTGACGGCTGGTTATCCACCAGATTTGTTTCAATGGGAGACTTCAGGCTCGTCCGATACAGATCTTGGAGGTGTCATGGAGTACGACAGTTTCTGGACCAATATCCGGTCATGCCACATCTGTGGAATTTGTTCTCCCAATTATTCTTGGGAATAGACGTCTGTCCAATGTTCTTTTTCTTCCACTGGAGCTTCTTCTTTCCATCATTGTTGTTGCTCTAGGGAGGACCTCTAGCCTGCTTCTTAGGGGCTTTTACTTTGTTGAATTTCCACTTCTGTTTGTTCTTCTGCTTCTGGGAAGAAACTCTATGAGCCTCAGGGAGAGAAGCTGAGCCTCCAGGGCGAAGGTTATGTGTGGCCAGTAGCAAGTCTATGCTCTGCTCTGCTATGAGAAGGCAAGAGTGCAGGTCAGGGTACTTGGTGAACTTGCGTTGACGGTACTGTTGCATGAGGATTGCATCCTTCTCATGGAAGGATGTGTAAGTCTTTTTCAGCATGCGTTCTTCCGTCACTTGTTCACCACACAACTTCAGACGTGCGGTGATATTGTGAAGTGCTGAGTTATACTCGGCAACGGACTTGAAGTCCTGAAGTAGGAGATTTTCATGGTTATAACGTGCACGTGGGAGGATCACATCTTTCTGATGCTTATACCTATCATCTAGTGCAGTCCATAACTCTAGTGGATCTTATACAGTGAGATATTCGGCCTTCAGGGTCCGATCAATATGTCACCTGATATAGATTATGGCTTTCGCCTTATTTACGTCAGAGACTATTAATGTAGAAGCTGCCTCAGCAGTGCATGTTGCCGTGGGCATAGGAATAGAGATTGTGTCCATTATGCCCCGTGCGCGCAAGTGGAACTTCAGGTCCACATGCCAGCTCAGATAATTCTTTCTAGCCGCATCGAGAACTTCGAAGTCGACGCTCGCTATTTTTGACATATTATATATGCATTTAAAATAACATGAATTAATAATAAAGCATATTAAAATTCATGTAAAATTAATAAATTAGTTGCGTGGATCGGCCAATCGCCATATAATAAAGTCCAAAGTCCATAAGTTATACAGTCCAGAGAATACAAAAGACTAAAATGGAAAAGTACAACTTAGAAACCCATTGGGGTCATTGTAACTTTGCAATTTGGCTTCTGTCTTCAAGGAAAGATACTCCGGTCTTTGGCTTATACAAATATATCCTCACTACAATTTCTCTCAAAAAAGAAAGGAAAATGTGAGGAATATAAAT